>CM023532.1:86276632-86519355 GCA_013350335.1 Chimonanthus salicifolius | reverse complement strand
CTCCCTCAATCCATGTCATCTGGCTGAAGTATTCCAAGGAGATTGCAGCAAGGTCAGTCTCAGTCCAAAGAACAGTAAGAGAGAAGGAGAGGTCGAGGAAATAAAGGGTCAAGAAAGGAGTCAAAAGAACCGAAGGAGACGCGGTGTTCGTAAGTGCATTTTGAACCCTTGTTTAATAGATTGGTTAAGAAAATGAGATCTGGCCATCGTATGGCCAGATCCATCAATGGTTTAAATATGGGATTATGATGTTTAAAAGTGATAAAATATGGACCATAGGGTTCGGCCCTTTGGATGGCCGAACCCCATGGGAAAACTTGGTGATTTTTATGGTGTTTGAGAGATGAAATTCATATTATGTATTGAAGTTCTTTTAAAGGATTTTAAAGGGAGATAAGTCACTGATTTTGACCAGTTATTACATGACTGAATTATGTGTTTATTAAGCTAAGTATTGACCAAAAATATGGACAAATATTGGAGGGTTTACATCAAGGAAACCTTGGGGTTCGGCCATGTGTATGGCCTAACCCCATGGACTGTTTTTGATGGTTATTTGGGTTAAGTGTAGGATGGATATTATGTAATCATTATGTGCTTTGATTTAAGAATAAGATAGGTTTATCTATGGACTTCATATAAGAAATTAATTAGCCATCAAAGATGATAGATGATGGACCAATTGAATCAAGAGAACCATTGGTTCGGCCATGTGTATGGCCGAACCCATGGACCATTTTTATGGACTGTTTTGGTTGAATCAAAAGGTCTCAAGTTTGAATATTATGGAACAATATGAGGTGTTTGAAAAGGGTATCAAGTAAACATTTGGACAAATCATGGTTAGGCCATCTCATGGTCGAACTATGGGGTACTATGGCTAAGTTAGGACTTGGAGGTTTAAATGGGAAAGCCATAGGGTTCGGCCATATGTATGGCCGAACCCCATGGACCATGAGCATGGGCTTAATGAATCCATTTCATGAAAAGGATCGCTGGTTTTAATGTTAGTAAAATTATTTATTGATAGCAATGGCATAAAGGTAATTATTGATGAAATGATCAAAGATGGTATAATGATGGGGTTGGATGTATGGACCCAAACCAATATGGTGTGGTTCGGCCATGTAGTATGGTCGAACCCCACCAAGTGATATTTTGTGGATTGAGGTTGTCAATAAATTATTTGGATGGTGTTAATCCAAAATTAAAAGAGACCAAAGTTTCAAATGGGTGCGGTTCGGCCATAGGGTATGGCTGAACCCCACAAAGTGGATTTTTGGGACTTAGATTAAGATGGAATCACATGGATGAATGTTTAACTTGCTGTTATGTAAATAAGGTATTGGGATTGCTAGAACGGTGAACAAGCCGTAAACGGAAGACGGTTCACAAGAGCGGGCAATCTAAGTGACTTAGAGTAGGTTTCCTACCTTTATTGTAACCACTATTCCATATGCTGTTTTACGTTGATTTCGATAACTTATATGTTTGTAAAGTTATGTTTCTAAATGACATGTTTGCATAGACATCTCATGCATGGCATAGGATGATGGTGTTGTAACCGGAGGCCACACTCCGTCGGGGTGTCCGAAAGACCACTGTGGGGTACTCTGATGATGAGAATCCCATCAGGAGGAATCCGGAGGCCACACTCCGTCGGGGCGTCCGAAAGACCACTGTGTGTTACCTTGACGATGAGAATCCCGTCAAGTGATGGCTGTGTTGAATGGTGATGGTGAGACTCATACATGTCCATTTCATACATAGCATGTTTTTATGGAATTTTGTCACACATGTGTTATTATTATATTATTTGCATGTTTTTGACTAACCATGTGGTAGCCCTATTCGGAAACACTACTGGGCGCGTTGATCTAACGCCCTATCTATATCCTTAGTGGATGACGCAGGGAAAGGGAAGAACGTGGATCGAGAAGAGGACCAAGCAAGGAAACTTGGGCGGTTTGAATGATTTTGAATGGACTTGAATGGACTATTCATGGATGTGTTATTTGAATTATGTGGACACTGTAATTTGGTAACTAGATTTGTTGGTTTTAATAAGTAGTTAAGATAGATGCTATGGTTTGTTTTAAGTTGGATGGTTTGATTGAACGATTAGTTAAGATTGATTAGTAATTTTGGAGAATAAGTTATGTACTTTGCTATCTAAGAATGGAAAATTGGAATAGCCATAGGTTCTATTATAACCTCAGTTAGATTAAAACTAAGTTAATTCCGCAAGTTATATATGTACCATGTGCGGATCAGTTTTATGGACTTAGTTCATACGCACATGGGCTTGGCCAGTTAAGGGTCGGATTTAGAGATCCGAACTTAACTCGCGTCGTGACACTCTGCCCCGATCACATGATTATTATATTTCAAAAAAAAAAAATAAACTCTGAAAATTAGAGTGAAAAGGGCGAGGTGTTACATAACTCGCGTCATGGCGTCCGTGCCCTTTGTCACTCTTTACTTTCAAAAAAAAAAAAATAGACTCTGATTTTGGTGAAAAGGGGCGGGCGTTACATGATCATGGATGAACCATAGGCTTCGGCCATGGTGTATGGCCGAACCCCATGGAAGGTCATTGGTTAATTTTAAATAAGAGTTGATGTTAATGTTATGTGATTTTTTAAAGGGATAAATGGATAAGCATCATGAATAAATTGAATGGGTCTTAGTGGATTTTAATGGATTCAATGTAAGATCAATGTTTAATAATTTGTAGAAGGAAGATTGTGAATTATAGGGTTCGGCCATGGTGTATGGCCGAACCCCATGGAGTTGTTCTAATTATGGATTATTGATGAAAATTGGAAACTTAGACATCATAGGTTTCGGCCATGGTGCTTGGCCGAACCCCATGAACCAATTTTATGGGTTTACGTTTATGTGTATTTTAAAGGGAGGATGCAAGTATAGGTTATGGTTTATGGACCTAAGTTGGTGAACCATTGAAAATAAAAGTTGGAAAAGAAACATCAAGGGTTCGGCCATGGTGTATGGCCGAACCCCATGAACTTGTTAATGGGCCATGTTTGGGTCTTTACATAATTTTAATAAATGGTTCACCAAACCAAGGGATGAAGGGTGAGAATATTGGAATTGTAGCCTTGGATGGCAATATGGTAATTGTGTAGAATTAATGGAACTATGTTTTGAAACTCAAACATAAGTTGATGGAATCGATTATGAATTATTTTAAAGGGTTATTTGGGAATGTTATGAAGGTTTAAATAAATAAATGGACCTATGTGTTGGAACCTAAGCCTAAGTTGTTGGAGGCAATGGTAAAGTGGTAAATAAGAGTGAAAGTGCTAGACCATGGGTTCGGCCATGGTGTATGGCCGAACCCCATGGGAATTATTTGGTGAACTTAGATATTTAGGAATCTATGTTTCTAACCTAAACAAGAGGAATGTTTTGGTTATGATTAGACCAATGGCAAGGTTGTAAATACTTGCTAAAATGGAAAGTTAGCCTTGAATGGCAATTTTGTAATTATCGCCTAAATTGAAAGATCATCATGGCCGAACCCCATGAGATGAATTGTGGATCAAACATGAACTTAGGCAAATTTTAATGATTGAAATGATTGGATTATGGAATGATTGAAAGGATTGATGAACATAGGGTTACATACGTTGGATTAAATGAATGAATTGTTAATTAAAAATTAGACCAATGGCAATTTGGTAATATCGGTTGAAAGTGATAAACCATGGGGATTGGTTTATGGACTTAAAATATTGTAAATCAAGTGGGATTTAGTTTTGATTGATTGTTATATTTTAAGGTAACGGGACCTCACAAGGTGTTTACGATCGTGAGCGGTTACCGGACGAAAGACGCAAGGACACGTTAACAGTCTTTGGTAGGATTCCACCTCTTTGAAACCATGGGTTTTTGTACATTTGTTTTATCTTATTTTTTGATGAAATTATGTTTCAAAGGATATGCTTTATATTGAATTTTAAATGCTATGTTTATTTGTATAAATAGCATGTGTTGGATATGTTTCAAAAGGTGATTTTAAATGCTATGTTTATGTTATAAAATAGCATGTGTTTCATTGGCATCTCATGCATGGCATGGGGTGGAGGATTTGTAACTGGAGGGACCACACTCCGTCGAGGCGTCTGTAAAACCTATGTGGGGTACCTTGATGTGTTTTTCCATCAGGAAGAAACCGGAGGGTCCACACTCTGCCGGAGCGTCCGGAAGACCTATGTGGTGGGTACTTTTATGTACATGTGATAGGTGGGACTCATTGCATTTATCATCATTGCATGGCATGGTTTTATATGGTTTTTGACATTACGATATTATTATATGTTTGTACTAACCATGTGTTAGACGTAACTAGAATACCTATTGGGCGCGTTGTTCTGACGCCCTACTTCTACCCTAGTTAATGATGCAGGAATCAAGGGGAACGATGAACGCAAAGAGGGTCAGGCATAAGAGCTTGGATGATTTAGTTTATATTTTGTTTAAGATACTCGTGGGCTTGTATATTGAGTATCTAGAATTCAGATTGTAATAACTTAGATGAATTTGCTATGGCTGGATATTTTATTGGATAATTGCCTTATGATAATGATGATTAAGGACTTGACGTACTTTGCTATCTGAATGAAATAGAACTGTGTTCTATTATGTTTCCGCATATTATGATTTTTATTCCTCATGTTTATATTGCTATGTGTGAACCGTTTTCATGGACTCAGTCCATGCACACATAGGGTTGGCCAGCTAAGGGTCGGACTTTGGAACTTCGGACTTAGCTCGCGTCGTGATGTCCCGCTCTCTATCACTCTACTCTGTTATAAAAAAAAAAAAAGCAGACTCTGATTTTCGGAAGAGAAAGCGAGTGAACAAGGGCGGGGCGTTACAGCGCCCTCCAGCGCGAAGCCTACGAGGGACCCATTCCTCAACGGTAACCCTACGGGACCAAGTCTCCGCATTTCGTATCGAGGTTCCCACAGTTTCATAGCTACTATAAGCCATGCTCATAGAGTCTATATACTTATCTCATCAATATCACGTGAGGGACGTACCCATACCACGTCTCAATAAAATCAAGTGACCCCGTCACATACATCTCAATGCCAAAGACTTTATAAACTCTTAAGTTTCCATACTTCATTGAAAATTATTCGAACTTTCATCACATTACAAGGGTTGGTAGGGTTAGAACAACCATTCAAAATGTACCCACAACCCTTACAAAATCTTTCCCTTTTCCCCGACATTCTCTTACCACTCCTTAGCCTAACCTTCGATAGAAGACCCTGCATCATCATAAAAATCGAAAAAGTTGTCAGGGCATGTCGTCGACGTGTGCCCCAACACTTCACAAGTCAGACAGGGTATTATTCCTAGTCCCCCAATGTATGGACAGTTAGTCCTCTCATTCTCATGCCTGTGAAGTCCACAAACAGGGCAAATAACCTTAATAGGATGGGGGCAATAAATACCGTTGTGCCCCTCCTGATTGCATAATTCGCACATATAATCTGTCAACTCATCCAAAATTGGAGTAGCCGGAGTATACTCGGCGAGCCTATCTCCCCTACGGATTCTTCTAAGTTTGGGACATCTTCCTCGTCCTCTTCGGGTACAAAGGCTGGAGCAACCCCAACATTGTACTCGGGTTATTCTACTTCCATGTCCTGACTGATTTCAACTTCATTGATGAAGTTTGACACACTGGAATCGTCGGACGAAGAAACCAGATCTATCGGACAGCTAGGTGTCCCTCTGTCCCACAACTCTGTATACTCTGTATTGCCTGACATATCTGTATTACAACACCTGAAGTATGTCAATGCCAATATCAGTTCTAATCAAACTAAATCTTTGTTTGGGGAATTTCTCTATGTATCACATAATGTCTCTTGTTTGGGGAAAATTGCCAAATAATCATCTTGTGTTTCTTGTCCTTGGGGAAAATTTTCCAAATAAGCACTCTTTGATTTTTCTTTGTTTCCAGGGAATATATCCCATTTTGCTATGTTGGATAATTCCAATTATTTTGACTGTACTTCCTTTGCTATCATCCGTCTGAGTCTAACGAAGTAAATTAATGCACGGAGGCCGGATTAATTTACTCCGAAAGATTCAATATTTCGGGTTCGCTCTGATACCAACTGTAATGCCCCGCCCTTTTTCACTCTCTTCTTCCCGTAAATCAGACTCTATTTTTTTTTTTTTATAAACAGAGTCCGACCCTTAACTGGCTAACCCGTAAACGACGCAAGCTAAGTCCGAACTTCTAAAGTCTGATCCTTAACTGGCCAACCCTATGTGTGCATGGACTAAATCCATGAAAACAGTTCACACAAAACAATATCAACATGCGGAATAACATCATAACTGCGGAATCATATCATGCGGAATCATAATAGAACCAAGTTCTATTCCATTTCAGATAGCAAAGTACGTCAAGTCTTTAATCATCATTATCATTACGCAATTATCCAATAAAACATCCAACCATAGCAAATTCATCTAAGTTATTATAATCCGAATTCTAGATACTCAAAAATACAAACCCATGAGTATCTTAAACAAAATATAAGCTATAATCCTCCAAGCTCCTATGCTTGACCCGTTTCGCGTTCATCGTTCCCCTCGTTTCCTGCATCATCCACTAGGGTAGAAGTAGGGCGTTAGAACAATGCACCCAGTAGGTATTCCAATTAGGGTTAACACATGGGCTAGTACCAAAAATCCAGATATAATATATATCAAATCCACTTATAATAAATCATACCATACTTATAAAGCATCGTATCCAAAAACAGTGTATGATAATAGAGATCCAATCATACCGATAAAAATCAAAAACCTTGCATGATAATAAAGATCATAATCATGCATATTCGATGCTATGCCATGCTATCATATGCAATGAGTCCCACTCATCACAAACGCATAGTAACCTCTTGATGGAAAGCTCCTCATCAAGGTATCCCCCACGACTGTTTTACGGGCGCCCCGACGGAGTGTGGATCTTCGGTTACAGTTCATACACAGTATCCTCTTGATGGAAAGCTCCTCATCAAGGTATCCCCCACGAATGTTTTACGGACGCCCTGACGGAGTGTGGATCTCCGGTTACAGTTCATACACAGTATCCTCTTGATGGAAATCACATCAAGGTACCCCACATAGGTTTTTCAGATGCCCCGATGGAGTGTGGACCCTCCAGTTACCTTTCATCTCTCACATGCCATGCATGAAATGCAAATGCCAACATGCTATATAGAAATACAAATCATAGCATTTAAAACTCACATTTAAACCACATGCTATTTTATCATATAAACATAGCATTTAAAATCACAATTTGAAACATATACTTTGCAACATATATTCATCAAAAATAAGATAAAAACAATGTACATAAACCCATTGTTTCAAAGAGGTGGAATCCTACCAAAGACCGCTAATGTGTCCTTGCGTCTTTCGTCCTGTAACCGCTCACGATCGTAAACACCTTTTAAGGTCCCGTTACCTTATAATATAACAATCAGTTAAAACCAAGTCCCACTTGATTTTCAATGTTCTAAGTCCATAAACAAATCCCCATAGGGTTTGGCCATACACCATGGCTGAACCCATGGCCTTTCATTTTTTACCATATTTACAATAATGCCATTCTTATCATAGCCATTTACCTTCCTTATTTTCATAAGACTTCAGTTCCAAAATAATCCATACAATAGTTCATGGGGTTCGGCCATACACCCTGGCCGAACCCTATGTCCAATATTTTCACATATTTACAAGATTGCCATTGATTCCATCAACTTATGTTTGAGTTCCAGAACATAGTTCCATTAATTCTATGTAATTACCAAAATGCCATCCATGGCTATCTTAACCCATAATCCAATCATTTCAAACATTAAAAACCATAAATTATTCCCCATGAGGTTCGGCCATGCACCATGGCCGAACCCATGGTCTATCATTTTCAAACCTTCCATTCATTAACACATGAACATAATAGATCCAAAATTGGTTCATGGGGTTCGGCCAAGCACCATGGCCGAACCCTATGATGTCTAAGTTTCCATTTTCATCAACTTCTATTATTAGTAAATCCATAATTAACAAGTCCATAATTACATAGTTTCCAAATTTAGCATGCATCCTTCCATAATTAGATAGTTTCCAAATTAGAAAGTTCATAATTAGAACTTTCTAATTTAATCTCCACCTTCCAAAAATAAACCCTTGTGGGGTTTGGCCATACACCATGGCCGAACCTCACCCATAGAGACAATCCATACTTTCATCTTTCTATCTTTAAATCCTTTCTAAAAATCCACCTTCCATAAATAGAAACATTAGTGGGGTTCGGCCATACACCATGGCCGAACCTCACCCATAGAGACAAATCTAACCCTTTTCATTTATTTTCGAAATTAATAACATCATCCATGGAGTTCGGCCATACACCATGGCTGAACCCTAATGGTTCATGATCTTGACAATTATTTACTCCTTGATCTTCCATTATTTAATCCCATTAAAATTCAATAATAATACCAACACAACTCCATGGGGTTCGGCTATACACCATGGCCGAACCCTATAGTTCATAATCTTATTTTAACAATTATCAATAATATTCCATGTATCCAAAAACCATCAACCATACAACGTGTGACCCATTTTAAGACCATCCTAAAATCTTTCCACTTAATCTTAGATATCTTCTCAAGATATTCTAGCATAAAATCATAGATATGGATATCTAAAATTCGGCCATGCAATATATATTCCATTAAAATATTAATATCCTTTCCATGTTCCCTCTATGCGCATGTCACTTAATTTATATCCCTCATTTATAGATATTGCATCACTAATTAAATTCAGCCCCATTTACTTTATTTGAAAACATTTCCACAATCCGTTGGGTCTTAATTGGGCAAGGACCCAACACTTTACCCATATAAGATCCATATCTAAAAATTCACAAATTAAATGGGTAACTTCCGTAAATATTTATAACTTGAAAATCCGGGGTGTTACAGTATACGGGGTAGGTCGAACCTTTCAAAAACTTAGGGGATTGGATGAAATTTTCAATCAATTGAGATAGGTGGAATTCATATTCTATTTGTAAGGGTATAAGTCCCCACATAGTTCGGGATAACCCTAGGTAGGGTGAGTCCTTAGAGTGAATGTAGGATGGTTTACTCCGAACCATTATAAATATGGTGTTATGGTTGTTGGGTCTTTTCTTGTATGATTGATCTCATATATTGGCACACTCTTGCATCACACAACACACTTATCTTGAATAATTTGTTTAATCCGCTGTAAATCATTTTAATTAATCAAGAAATTTGTTAAGATTATAAAAAGTGGTGATTGCCCTATTCGCCACCCTCAAGGGTCAACCTTGGACTCGTGTTCTAGCACCCCCGAAAAATTTCAATTGGTATTAGATCTTGTGCTCTTCATAAAGGATCTAACAATCCGAGTAAATCTTTGTGCTAGAACACCAATCATAAGTGCCAAAAATTTAATCTATTTTTCTCTATTGTTCTTACCATCTTTGAAAACAAAAATAGAGAAGATATTGACATCATATGATAAAGAGGATTGGACCCCTATCTATGAAGAGATTATTGAAAGTTTTTGCAAATCTTTAGATAGTACAATGGAAGGCTCCACCTCTCATAACCAAATTGAAAATCATGAGAGAGGTCAAAATGTAAATTTCAAATGTTTTGTAGCCTCCATTGATGATGTACAAGAGGGACCCTCTAGTGAAGAGAATAGTGAAGAGGATCTTGACGAGGATGATGATGACCTCCAAGAATCCTTTGATGCCTTATATATAAAGAGTATGAGATTGGCTAAGGATCTTAATAAGGCAAAATTTGAGAATGCCAAACTCTCTAACCAACTTCAAAATGCAAATATTGAAAATGATTCTCTCTCCTCAAATTTGAAAATTGCAAACAATGAAATCATGAATTTGAGAGAATCACATAAGTTTTTTCAAGAAATTTAAAATTGCATGAGAATGATATCTTGAGACTCAATGAAGTTGGAAAATGTCTTGGAGATAAAAATGTTAAGAAATCTCAAGGCTTGATTACCCAAGGAAATCTAAAATTGGAAGAATCTAATTTGGGTAAACCACATGGTGATTTTTTTTTTTTTTAAAGATAACTTCATTAATACCTAACAGAAATACAAAAAAGGAAAAGAAAAAAAAAAAGGCAGAGAAAGCCCACCAGAAACAAAATTACAAAAAATTAGAAACCACTTCGAAATCTAAAAATAACCCCTGACGAGCCAACTCATCGGCAGCAGAATTAGCTGAACGATGAACCCAAGCAATTTTGAATCTAAAGGAATCAATGATAAACCGAATTCTTTCAATTTTATCCAAGAACCTCCACAGACAAATAGAACCCAAAGCCAAACTGACTATAACTTGAGAATCACCCTCAATCAAACACCCATGGATCCCTTTCTCCTCCAACTTCAAAATACTACGCCATAAAGCCTCTAATTCTGCCTCAATTACTGACCCGTGAGGAATGGGTCCAGCATAAGAGGATACAGAACACCCAGAGTCGGAACGAATAATCCCTCCACAACCAGCCAGATCAAGATCATGCATGCAACTACCATCAAAATTCAGTTTGAAAAGCCCGTCAGAAGGAAGACTCCAACAAACTTGATGAGAAGCCCCCTACTTATGAATAAATGAATCGACTGAAGCCCAATCTCTGCATATATTTGAAATAGAAACAACCTGAAGCTGAGTTGGCCCGACCAACCACCAAGCTGCCTGAAACTTGATTAAATCCGAAAGAGAAATTACAGAGCACATGGTGATTGACAAGGTATTTCTCAGTCAAACCTTAAGAGACCCATGAACCAATCCATATTAGGTAAAAGCCAGACCACATGCACTTCTATTATAAAATGTTTTTATTGTGCATTAACCAAGCATTTCAAGCATGAGTGCAAGACAAGAAGAATGCATGTTAAATCAAAGGTGGCTAATGGTCTTTCTCCAAAAGCAAAGAAGAGAAAGATTGGGGTGATTGGAAGTTACACCATGCAAAGAAAAATAAGGTAAATCAATTTGTGAATGTTCCTAGGAAACACCTTGCACCTTACTCCATGCATCATCCCTACAATGTAAAATCTACAAGGGATAAATTAAGAACTCCTCATTCTATAAATAGGAACACCAAAAGGAGGGTCTTGTCTCAATCTTTTGGATTTATGCCAAATGTTCAAATTGGTAAAATTAAATTGCCCAAAGTTCAAGGATTTGAGAGGAAATGTCCGGATCAAAAGTTTGTATGGTTCCCCAAGGGATAGGACCTTATTCATGCCCTACATTGGTCTAAGAATTGAGCATCATTGGACTATCTCTAGACCAAATGTAGTTGAACTCAAATATTCATTCAAGTGAGTTCAAACGACCATGACTTGTGGCATGACACATTTGACTCTTTCAAGCACTTGATTGTACTTGTCCTGACTATAGTATTAATCTTTCTTGAAGTGTCATAGAGTTGTGGACATAGATTCCAAGTCCCACAATGGTTCCTCAAATGTATTATGTTTCCTCAAATGTATTATGTTTTCTATATGGTTAACACATTTGAAGCATGTTTGGAATCACTTTGTGTATCTTGCCTTCATTCCATGCTCTTGTTTGATTGTTGGATTGATCTTGTGTAAGATACTTGTGTGGCATACATACTTATAATTGGTAGAATCATGTTTATCATATGTCACATGGTTTTTAAAATCAAGAGGGAGATTTCAAAAGAAAGAAGATTTATAAGGAAACATTTTGTGTTCTGTTTTTTCGACACATCGTGGAGTCGATGTATCAAGGTTTCAACCCATCGACATCATCGATGTATCGTGTTTATACAGATGGTTTTGGTTAAAATCATCTCTTCTGTCTCTGTTGCATTCCATGTTCATATATTTGTAAATCCTTTATGGAATGTGTGTTTACATGTAGGCTTGCACTTAAATGCCTTAATTTTAGGAATATATCATGTTTCATCTCATTCATTGTTCTCAATTAGGTGTGTAATTTTGGAATGAATGATGTTGTGCATTGTCTCATGTATCTCTCTTGTATGTGCTTGCCTTTCTTGGTTTCATCTCTATACTTAATTGGTAATATCTTGCTTGTGAGATGATCTTGTGCACATACATACTGTTGTTTCATTCCAAGTTTACAAAATTTGTGAATCTCTTGTGAAATGAAACTTGTTCCATTCTTGTGAATGGTATTGATGATCCAAATGTGATTAAATGCTTAAAATCAGTAATCCATTCATGTTCCATTCAAGAATTTAGAACTTAAATGGAGCATTCCAATTTGAATGGTAATTTTGGAAAAAACATGGGAGCAAAAATGGTTTTGGACAAACACTTGTATGCTCAACATGTAGATCATTTCTTATGCACTATTCCTTGATTGGTTTATCTTGGTGCATTTGAGAATGTTTTTGCAAGTGTTTGTTGGATATGGCATGTCATGAGCTCTTATCATGTTGCATACTTTTGGAATGCCATATCTTTCATACTTCATTTCCTTGTGCTTATTATTGGTATATAATATGTGCAATGAATGTATGGTTTGTGTGCTTGGTTTTCATTCCTATGTTCATTATTGGCATACATCATGTGGAATGATTTTTGGTTCATAAGCACCAAGTTTTGCTAGACCTAAGAATGCCCTATCATATGACATCACACATGGGTAAAGTTGATTAAATTGGTAAACTATAAATGCCCAAAGTTATTGGATTGAATTGGATGAAAATTTTAGTTAGATTCAAATTGGTATATTGATCCAAAATCCATGTTTTTATGCCTACATTAGTGAAATGGTTTGAATCTTCAAATGGCACAAATTTGTGTGAATGTATTGGCTTACATTGGCATTCAAAGGTTGGGTTGCAAAACTTGTTGCCTTGTGGACTTACATGTATCACAAGCACACAATCTCCCATCCCCCAAATTGGTAAATCTTACAGGGATGTGTTATTGTTATTTTCATGTCTTAGTAATGCACTATCTTGGAAAATCATTAGACATTGGAAATGTGTTTTGGAGAAATGTTCAAAAAAGGAAAATCATCTTTCTTCAAAACCTTATGCACCTATGTTGTAGCTGTCATCTTTTAAAGGTGAATTTTAAAACCAAATGGGTTATGGTAATGAAAGCCAACATGGTTAAGCGGTCCAAGTGTTATTGAACTTGGTGCATTGTGCTCTCAAAAATTTGAGCAATGGAGAGCACACCTTGCAAAGTTTAAGGAAATAAATAAGCTTCCATCTTCCATGTGCATATTGAATTTCCAAGGATAGGATGTTTGTTCATTCAATGCTCTTAATTGTGAATGTTTTGTTGAATGAATTTGGTTGGTTGATGCATTGTGCTCATATAGGTAAATATGTATGCATCATCTTGTTTTTCATGAACTATGTGTTTTATTGGCATATTACTTAAGTTCATCATGCTTTCACTCATATGATCTTTCATGGAAAATGTTTTGTATGTCTTTCCCTCCTCTTGCATGCATAACTTATGTTTTCAAAATTGGTATAATTCTTGAAAATGCATGCGGCCCTTGCCCCTCCTTCTCCATCTCCTCGTGTCCAACAATTGGGACTTGTTGAAGCACACTAAATGTGGTATATTTGTGCTTATTACCTCTTTGTCAATTTATGACAAAAAGGGGGAGAAGTTTTGAAGCTTTATGAAGCTTAGGGGGAGAAATATTAGAAGCTCGATGTAAACTTTGGGGGAGAAAGGAGGATAGTCTTTGATTAAGAGAGTTTAATCAAGACTAAAAAGGGTTTAGTCCATTAGTTATGGGGTAGCACCATGTCCTTATGAACTAACATTTGCGGGGGAGAACTATGCTTCCACCTAATTTGCATTGTTTGTGTGTACAGGTACATGTACAGGATCACAATGGAGCTTGCAAGCTAAGTAAGATGAAAGTCACATCTTAAAGCATAGAGTCTAGAATTTTCTCATTTGAATATGTACTCATAATTGTTGTAACTTTTGTATTCAAATGATGTATATGGGTTGGACTAAGTCATCGAGTCTGTATTCATTAGCTTCTAGGTGTTTTGTCATGGAAATTGACAAAGGGGGAGATTGTTAGTACTCCGGTTTACCACTTGCCGAATCACCTATTTGTCAATTTCATGACTTAGGTAAAGCATTTCTTCCGAAAGTTGAAGCTATGAACAAAACTCAAGTGATGAAGATTGAATCAAGAATTCCGAAGATGGAAGGTCATACGCAGATTCATCATCACTAAGTGTATGGCAATCCAAAGGTAAATTGGCCATAGATGACCATAGGTGGAACCCACACCTTAGATGGACCTAGTCTAGACTTAGACTTCTTGTTGGTCAAGCCTTAGTGTAGCTCTTGACAGTAGATAGAACCAAAAAGATTCAAAACTTGCATAACTGTCTTATTCCCAGGAGAATACATCAACCAGGTCGATACGTCAAAGAACATAAGATGTTGTGGGACCCACGTTGGAACAGAGTTGACCAAAACCTTATCAATTGTGTAATTGATTGAAATTGATTGTAGATAACCATTGTGTGATTATTTTCTTAATATAGATCCCTATATTAGCTCTATTTCTGTTATATATACATATAACCATTCAGTGTACAAGCAATGATCAATACATCCAAAGAAATAATTTTCTCTCCTTCAATATTTTCTTCCTTTTTTCCATTATCATTTTCTACAACCTCCACTAACATCTCCATTACTTCCTTAATGGTCCAACAAACAGATAAGAGGACTAGTTGCAGTAGAGAAAAAATGGCATGCATAAACAAATAGTGTACATGGCTAAAATAACTGAGCATAATCATTTACAAGGACATGTACCTGCACATGGTTGAACTTCTAGTAGAGTCTTCACCAACAAGAGTACTAGCAACAATGTTGATAGCATCCATTAATTTATTTGAGAAAAGACAAACTTTCCTTATCAGATAAACATCAAGCCCCATTAATCTTTAGCTTCTTTTATTTCTAGCCTCTGGACCTTAACAGCAACAACTTGTTTTTACCTTAGCTAGGAAGACTTTGTTCTTATACTTTATGACGTCTGCTTTCTGCTAACTAAGAAAGAGAGAGATAGTGATGAATAACCTTCATAACATTCAAGAGGACAAGCATCTGATCCCTTTCTTGAAAATTTCCTCTGCCCCAACTTTGAAAGATTCGAGCTATCTTTCTTGGAACACCCAAGAAACCCCAAAAGTCACTCCAAAAAATACTCATGCCAATATCAACATTGTCAAAGTCATTGTCAGCTCTGCTTCTCCACCCATTCCAGTTTTAGGGTAAAGTTCTGCATCACACCACAACCTGTTATTTCTTGCGACTGTCATTCGAAGTCTTTATAGAAGTTTCACCCAGTCACCCTTCTTCTAGTACCTTGTACTTAAAGAACCCAAAAGTTCTTTGTACAGGGGCTAATTTTGGACTTTAAAACCATTTCCAAACCATATCAGATGAGAAACTTGGCAACAGTACTTGAAGATGTCTGCTATGTTTCCAGAAATGACTAGACTCAGAATTGTTTCCTATAGCCTAGCTGAATCAGTAGATTAAAAGTACCCCCAATCTTTTTTAGTCCATTACATTTATATTCTCAGTCAAAATTGGCATGTTTCAATTGTTCTCCCTGATTGTACAATTTTCTTCAAGATGTTGTTTAGAGATAATCTACTTCAACTTTTCATTACCGACAAGAGGCATGTGAACTGTATTCCTGACCTCCACAGAGCTGCAACCCGGCATTTTTCTTAATCCTCTTTCATTCATCATGTTTCTCACTGTCTCGACATCTTCCCACCTACCTACAGCCGCATATATGTTTGCCAGTAATACATAATTTCCTGTATTATCTGGCTCTAATTGAAAGAGATGACTAGCAGCCACCTCTCCTAGGAAAACATTTTCATGTACTACACAAGCACCAAGCAATGCACCCCATACAGCATAATTGGGTTCCAATGGCATTGAATTAATCAGATCATGTGCTTCTTTAAGCAGACCTGCACGACCAAGAAGGTCTACAATACAGGCATAATGATCAACATGTGGTTTCACATGATGATCCTTAACCATGCTGTTAAAGAAATGCAAGCCCTCGTCGACTAATCCAGCATGGCTGCATGCATATAAGATGGAGGTATAAACGACCACATTTGGTTTCACTCCACTCTGCAGCATCCAGTTAAACAGCAGAATGGCATCACTACCACACCCATGCATTCCATGTCCAGCTATTAGAGCACTCCAGGATACGATGTCCTTATATGGAAGCTCAACAAAGAGCTTGCAAGCAGAATCTAGGCTCCCACTCTTTGAGTATAGATCAATCAAACTTGTTGTTATTTCGACTGATCTCAGAAATCCAATCTGGATTAGGTAGCAGTGTATGTTCATTGCCTGCTGCAAATCAGACAAATTAGCATAAGCAAGAAGAAGACATATCATGGTTGCTTCATCTGGATGTACTTCCATTTGCATTTGTTTGAACAGTACTATTGCTTCTCTTGCTTGCCCATTCCAAGTGTTCCCCGATATAAGTGCATTCCAAGGGGCTGTTCTTCTTCTTGAACCCATTGTAAGAAGTCTGTATCCAAGATCCCCACGAGAGCATTTTGTGTACATATCAATCAGGGAAGTCTTCAAAACAACATCCAATTCAAATCCACGCCTAATTGCCGACCCATGTATGCACTTGCCATACTTCAGAGAAACTAAATTCACACAGGCTGAAAGTAGAGCAACCAGAGTCACCGAATTGGGTCTCATCCCTGAGAACTGCATCTCACAAGAAAGAACCAATGCTTCTACATCAAAACCATTGAGGACACACCCTCCAATCATTGCTGTCCATGAGACCACATCTCTCTCATTCATATCATTAAAAATCATCAGTGCATGCTCAAAGCTACCACACTTCGCATACATATCCAATAAAGAATTCCTCACCGCAATCAGGTTTCCAAATCCCTTCACATTAACTAACTCATGGGCTTCTCTTCCCAGCTGCAAGTCCTTCAGATGAGCACACACAGGCAGCACACTCACCACAGTTGCAGAATCCACCTCTACCCCTGAATTTTTCATACGCTCAAAAATCTCCAGTGCTTCCTCAGAGCGGTTGTTCTGGAAATACCCAGTAATCATGGTATTCCATGACACGGTAGTCCTCTCAGACATTTTTTCAAACACATTGCATGCCATCTCCACTTCTCCGCAGCTCATGTACATAGCAGTTAGAGAATTCTGCACATAGGTGTCGGCACCAAATCCGGTGGTCACTACCAGGCCGTGGATCTCACTACCCATCTTGAGCAACATCAAATCACTGCATGCCTTGAGAACGCAAGTTAAGGAAAAGCTGTCAGGCTGCTGCCCAGAAGAGAGCATTTCGTTGAACAGGCAGAGTGCATCTTTGGACAAGTGATTGTGAGCATAACCTCTGATCATGGAATTCCACAGGAAAGCAGTTTTTGGGATGACTTCGTCAAATACGAGACGGGCGTGAATTGGATCGCCACAAATTGCATACAAGGCAGCGAGTTTGGACCGAAGACGCGTTCGCGAGAAGCCAGAGCAGATGATGTAAGCGTGAAGTAGCTTTCCCTTTGTGAGGGATCGGCTCTTGACGAATGCGTCTACAAGAAGAGCGCAATCGGCAGCACTAAAAAGATTGCCATTACGCATCTATGAGCGGAGAACTGGAAATGGAAAGAATAACGACTTTTTTCCACTTTCAAGAAAGAATCTGAGAGTGAGAATTCTCACTTTTTAGTTTCTAGTAAGGTTTTTCTGTCACTCTTTCATCGTCCCCCCTCCAGGCGCGGGAACGTGAGTAATTTCTAAATTCCAAATGCGGTCTTTTTTGTCGGATCAATGTTTTGAAAATGGAACTTTGAAACGAATTGTCTGGATAGAAGACGACGGTTAAAGAAACTTCAACGGAGGTTAATTGTGGTCAAATCCAGTTAACCTCGGGCAATAAATATTATATTATAAATAAAATAAAATTATTAACTAATAGTTATATAGATAATAAAAGAGAAGTGACTGTTGCACAACATCTTTATCTTTTATCTTTGGTGCATTAAATTTATGTGAAGTGTTTATTTTACTCATCAAATAAAAAGAAGAGAGATTAAAGACATATTAGACAAGATTGATATTTTATATAAATTTGGTGCACCAAAGGTAAAAATATTAGTGCACAAATCACTTCTGAGAATAAAACTCTACGTTCACTAAATTAAGGATTCTATATATATTATTACCTTGATTGTCTTTGACATGACTTGATGAATAGACCATGGTAACTGTCTGGTTTGTTTACCCTGCGTATGAATATGCGTGGGAATTTTAGATATGTTATTAATTATACCTATATTATTGTGCTATATTAATGGGTTTTGCTAGAAGTTGTGAATATTTTATTATAGCATTACGTATAGTAACTTGTGATGTTGTTGAAGAAGTATTTAGATGTCTTAATAATCATGCTAAATGTTAAGAATGAAGTTGTAATATTTGGAGACTATATGTATGGGAATGTAACGATTCTATTGGAAATTCTCGGTAGACTTAATATATTGAACTTGGTGTGTATTTAAATTGGTGTTATTAATATGAGATATGCTATTAGTTACATGTATATTTTGGTTATTATGGATCATGCATGCATGCATGGAATATATTGGTTGTGTGTTGGAAAATATGGTATTAGATGTATGACACGTTGGTCTGGCATGGCATGACATGGCATATGTGTACAGATATGCATAAGAGTGGTGTACTTGGAACCCTTAAGTCGAATAAAGAGTCCTGTGTCTGAAGCCCTTAAGTCGGATAAAGAGTGGTGTACCTGGTGCCCTTAACTCGAGTATCAGTCCTAAGCTAAGTGACTTGGTGATGGGCGCGCTTGGATGATATGTGTGTGGTGTGAGTTGCTTTACATTAACATAAGCATGATGCATTACATTCATCATACATTAGATTGACTGGCTATCACGAGATATATGGGGTGATAATATGCTCTTTTATACAAATGTAAATTGTGTAATTTAATGTTGTAGTCAAAATGTGTTGTTTGTGTTAAGAATGTTGTGCGATGCAAGTTATTAAGTTTTTATATTATGAGACTAACAGAGTTATATTTTATTAGACATTTGTTTATGCTCTGCATGGGTTTTGTTGTTCCCCTTCTGGGCAAAATTGGCTCATGTTCTTTATTTTTTCAGGTTTACAGCAGTTGAGGACGAGTGATAGGACATCTCGAGTGGTTTTAGAGAAGCTGGATAATCATTATTTATCCTTGATATCTATGAAATTTATGGATTTGTAGTTTACTAATGGAGAAAATAAATGATCCATTATTTATTTATGAGACTGGTATGTGAGTGATTGTACTATGATATGATTACATTATATATTATGAATGGAGAATGGATTATATATATATACATGCATAGTACGATTATTTAAAAACTTAAATAATCTTATTAACATGAGACCCACTTATATATGTTTTTTGAAGCTTACATGGGAACCCACCTTTAAAAACCCACGCAAAAGGTCAAGATATAAGCAACCCACTTAACTGATCTTATTATGAGGACCCCAAGGAAGAATTACTGGTCACCATTTCCAGCAACACTACACATGTTTTTTACCGTTTCTAGCACACGTGTTTTTTACCATTTCCAGCAACGGAGATTGGGGAGACTGACATTCACAAGAAGCAATTTTTTTAGAGTAGTATTGGCAATAAAAGGTGAGGTTCGGAATGAAGAAAGTACACTACTTTCAGCCTCTTAGGGTTGGGCAAAAGGAAATCATAGGCCACTGGTCACAGGTCACAGGTCACAGGTTGATCTGTACAATCCATTTAAACCATGGGTCATGAAAGTTTTCTAAGGGATTTTTTATCTAGACGATTTTTTATACATAATCAGACTAGAAACTGTGGCCCATTCCGTTTTTTATAATTGTTCAATCATTGAAACGAGCAAGGAGGCGGGACAAGTCAAAGATGCCCTGACGATCTGTTTCCACTTTTGAGAATGCAACTTCCAATTTTCTCTTTCCCTTAAATAGGCCGGCCATCCTAACAGGCGAGTTTTCTGTCACTATCACATGTTAAAGGTTTTCAAAAGAAGAGTCTATCTTACCCCTGTCTTTCAGCTATATATCTACTTTTAATTATTGTGTATTGTAAAAAATTTTTAAATTAAATATTCAGATTAATTACGATAATATGATAAAAGTACTTTTAACACTTTAAGATCTTTTGACACTTTCAAATATGTTTTCAGCATAGTCTAAGGATATCCTTATTTATAAAATACTGTGTTTTAAGCGTTTGGAAGTGTCAAAAGACTTTAACATCTTAAAGTATTTTTATCAGGTTATCGTAATTAATTCAGATATTTAATTTAAGAAATTTTGGAAATACACATTGCTTAAAAAATAACGATCTATGTTGCAAATGCTACATTAATACATAGTAAATTAGTGAAATAATAAAATCTTTTTTTAAACTTTAAAATTATTTTTTAACCACTGTGTATTTTCAAAATTTCTCAAATTAAATATCGGACTAATTACGATAACTTGATAAAAATACTTTAAGATTACAATATCTTTTGACACTCCCAAATGTGTTTTCAGTACAATCCAAGGATACCCTTATTTGTAAAACACTGTGTTTTAAGCGTTTGGGAGTGTCAAAAGACATTAAAGTCTTAAAGTATTTTTACCAAGTTATTATAATTAGTCCGGATATTCAATTTGAATTTTTTTAAAATTACACAGTGCTTAAAAATATAATTTGAAATTAACTTTTGTTAAATACTGAGCATTATTAGTGCACCGCTCGGTTCAAAAGCAGGTATACTGCTGAACAGTTGTTTTTCAAAGAGAAAAGGGTAAAATAGACTTTTCATTCAAATTTTTGAAAATCCGTGTCGAGTGAAAGAAAACTCCCATGTTAGGATGGGCAGCCTTTTAAATATTTATACAGATCAGTCATATCAAACGTAAGCTTCTACCTTATTTAACACCAAAATCATATTAGTTACATAAGTCCGATAGTGTATTTGCCTTAATGTAATGAATTCACAAATGATTCTAGTAATTAACTCCTAATAAATTTGATAAGCCAACACCACCTCAACACTTATCTACAATGATCATCATGTTTTAATTATGAAGTTAGTTGCAGTCATACAGAAATAATGGACTACTACAAATACATTAGAAGGAAGATCAAATTCATACATGTAGACCATTGGCTCTTGAGGACAGGTATCCCCGAGTTGTGAGCTGCTTGGTTAGCGTCCCCTAGGCATATATATGGCTGAAACTTGGGTGGATCGGGCCGAATTTTAATAAATTCAATCTAACTCATATAAAAAATTATTGAACCCGACCCAACTCGAGTTGTTGACCCAACTCAACTCGAGTGCTGGCTCGACCTGACACGGTCCAACTTGCTGGTTGATTGAATTTTCAAAACCCAAATGAAAATAAAAAATGTTAGTGCATCGGCTTGGCCAATCCTTATGTTTGTCAATTCCATGACTCGGAAAGAAGCACTTGCTAGAAGCTTGAAGATCCAAGGTGATCAAAAGTAAAGATCACGCTCCACCAGATTGAAACTCATCGTTATGGCAATCACAAAACAGGTAATATGCCCCAAGATGACTTTAGGTGGTATCCACACCTTAGAGAGGAGTATCCCTAGGTTTAGTGGAGTAAATGGTTAAATCATAAAAACCCTATAAATGAAACTTGACAGTGAATTGGAACCCAACTTGAAAATATATATTTGGTTTCACTGTTAGCTGAACCACTCGTTGTCACCGACCCCTCGATAGAGACATGATTGACCCATCGTGGTCAAAGACTGGTCGACCAGATTGACATAGGTTCTGGATCAAAGAACTGTCATTCTGATAAGCCTCTGGTCAAACTACTCTTCGATAAGATTTTTGAGTTCTGGAACTTAGAACTCAGGTGGGCTCTCGAGAAAATAGACATATCAATAGTTCAAGATCGATTGAGAGTAGCTAGGACCAACCCCTTGGTGAAGGGTGACATGTCGTTCTGGGTATGACAAGTTTCGGGACATGAAACTTTGTCAACAAGGTGTTGCCCCAGATTGAGCCTCTCGTATAGACCGACCTATCGGTACAAATATTGTCGACCCATCAGAGACAACGATATGTCGACCGAGAAAGAATATTACCATTGGGAGTGCATTATTGCACAACGGTCGGGTTATTGAGTTTGCAAGGGAGGAAAAGAGAAAGAAAAGAAAAACCATAAACAACCAATATATTGATTGAGTTTGTAAGGAAGGAAAAGAGAAATAAAAGAACATAAACTAGGAAAAGTTCGGTATAACCAGTTTCCTTGTCGCCCTGGATTGTGATTGCTTTACGATGACTACAAGGAGGAATGTTGGCATCAGCACACATTGGGTGGATCTTAAAGAAGTACGCATCAAGAGAAAGAGCTTCAAAGGCAAGTGTTTCTTGGTTTTAATTTTGTTTTAAAACCTTTATTCCAAAAGTGGATTAAGGAAGCTTGGTTCCGGAACCACTATAAAAAATCTGGAGCGGCGTCTTCGGCACATGTGGTAGGTGGAATTCCCAGCCAAATAGATAGATGGAATTCCTATTTTACAGTGGTGGGTGAAATTCCCAGTTGATTGAGTGATGTGGAATTCCTACTCTAATTATGAGGGTGTAAGTCCCCACTTAGTGGATTTGGGGATAACTCAAGGTTGAATTAGTCCTAACAGTAGATGTAACGACCCGTCCCGCTAGGGGCACGTTAAACTGATACAAAGTCTCAAAACACTGATCTAATACTATGTCAAGGGCATTTTTTTTTTTAACTGAGAGACACCATTCCCGCAACTCATAGTAACCAAGGGCAAGTCACCATTAAACCAATAATACCAATAAAGTATCAATCATAATTGGAAACAGTAACATCAGACCATTATTATATTCATCCAAATCAATGAAAAATACACTTATCTAAAATACATTAGCAATTCCTCAATTACAAAATGGAACTATGACAAAGCACAAAGCTGTAGCTCTACGCCCAATGTCCGATTAAGGGTCTCGCCGACCCTCCCTCTATGAAGTACTTGTGAGGCAAGGGGTGAGCTCTACATGCCTAGTGAGGGTAACACATGCATCATATGTCATCAAGCATACACTGCATATAATCATATGGGCACATCAATGTCTAAGATGTCTAACCCTACCCCTACCACACGGGCACATGTCAACCGGCCCTCCAGCACATCCTCTAACCAACTCAATACAACTCTATGGTAACTCCCTCATGTGCCCATCTACTGTGGTCCACACACCCTCGGGTACTCAGACTGATTTCAAACCGAATCGGAATCCATACTCCTCGATCAGACCTATGACCCTCTCATGACAACCAGCACAAATATCACGACCAACCCAAAAGTCGGGCTCACAGAGTCTCAAACCGACTACCACACGGGAGTAATAACCTCACCAGTCCTCTACGGACTGCCAATCAGACTCATCTATGGTTTCCTCAACCAAGCACTAGACTCTCAATAGTCAAACCTATAACCTTGGACCTCATCCGTTGGTCTCCACACGACTGGTGTATCCACCCCTCATGGAATTCTATAGGTCTTCTACCGAGTGAGTCATAACCGCAGGTAAACACACTACCCCATCACACCACAGGCTGTCCCCACCATACAGGTGTCCTAGCCTGGAACATCATCTCAAACTTTACTCACCCTACAGGTGTCATAGCTTGGAATATAATACCTCAAACTGTAGCCACCCTGCAGGTGTCATAGCCTAGAACATCATCTCACACCACATCGCAGGTTGTCCCCACCCTACAGGTTTTCTAGCCTGGAATATCTCATCAGATCACACCACAGGTTGTCCCCACCCTGTAGGTGTCCTAGCCTGGAATATCTCATCACATCACACCGCAAGTTGTCCCCACCCTACAGGTGTCCTAGCCTGGAATATCTCATCACATCACACCGCAATCTGTCCCCACCCTGCAGGTGTCCTAGCCTGGAATATCTCATCACATCACACCGCAGGCTGTCCCCACCCTACAAGTGTTCTAGCTTGGAACATTTTATCACACCATCCCTCGACCAATGAGCTGGTGAGTTCATCCTCACCCTACTCGGTTATCCGAGAATCACAAACCATACCAGAGGGAGTTGTCCCTCACTGCACCATCCCTCGACCGATGAGCAGGCGAGCACCTCCTCAACCTACTCGGTCATCTGAGAATCACAAACCATACCAGCGGGAGATGTCCCTCACTGCATCACCCCTCGACCAATGAACGGGCGAGCACATCCTCAGCCTCCTCGGTCATCCGGGGATCACAAGTCATACTAGCGGGAGCTGTCCCTCACCTCACCATCCCTCAACCGATGAGCAAGCAAGCACCTCCTCATCCTACTCAGTCATTCGGGGGTTACCTCATCCATCACGTGCCGGGTACCGTAACAGCGAGGTCCTCCATGTCTGCCTAGGGTCAACCAACACCCAACCCAATGGCTTCCCTGAAGATTCCATGACTGCCTCACCACTTGTCTCGACCGGGACTCCGGGGCACCTCGCCCTCTGACCCAGACGACGCCTCACCCACAAGCGTGTCTGAAGACAGCTAACGGTAGACCTAACAGTCCAACCCCTACTAGGGAACACATCTATCATCCAATGATCCTTAACCAAACGACGTTTCCTAGTATGGTTGCTCATAATCTCTCAACCCCAACTACCAGACAAACTAGGGGGAGTCTCTAAATCCTGATTTGGCTAGTACTCATGCACACCGGCATTTCGAATACAGTAGTTACATGCATGCCAAGTTATCTCTATGCATGTTATCAATATAGCATATCACATAATAATTAAGTATATACTATCATCTATCACATGCTATCAAAAGAATATGTAACATGTTATTATCTAAAACATATCATTTATTGCTACAGGTTATACACACCATGATACTACACAGTCCATCCAGCATGTTATAACATTTGGCAATTCAACAGATTATTATGTAATCAAATAGCATGTTATCGCACAACACATATCAACATGTTGTCCAACCAACAGATTATTAAGATATAAATCATCACGTTACCATATTACCCAACCAAAATGCTATCACAAGTAATTTGACATGAGTATGCCCGAAGAGGTCCCTTGCCACATCAATCATCACAATGGTTTCCCTTGCCTAATGGCTCAGTTCATATAAGGACCCCATTCCTCGTACTTCGTGTCCAACGGTTATAGGATAATATGCTTTCATGTATGCTAAAACAAGTGTGATGAGTCCCCTCACCTGTGTGTGCCTTTGAAATCCAAAGCGGAAAGCGGGTTCGAGGGGTTGAAGGAAGCTCCATTTGCCGAAAATAACAAAAGAATAAGTAATCGAGGTAAACGGGCTCGAAAGCAAGTCGGCACCAAACCGAACTGAAGTGGGCCCGAAACTGAAAACTGGGTCCAAAATTGGGTCGAGCTAGAAACTGAACCCAAAACTGGAAACTGGGTTTGAAATTGGGTCGGGCTTGAAATTGGGTCGAAAAGGGCCGGGCCGAATTGGGTCAAACCTGAAACTGGGCTGGGCCCAAAGGATGGACCAGGCTGAGGCTGGGCTGAGCTAGGCCAGGAAAGGCCTGAAATTGAGTCGAGCTGGGCCTGGTTCATCGGGGCCTAGACTCGGACTCAGATGAGTCAACTCGGCTGCCTAGCTGAGTTGACTCAGCAACCCAACTGAAGGGAAGAAGAAAAGGGAAAAACGAAGGGAAGGGGAGAAGAGAGAAATAGGGATAGAGTGAGAATCAGGAAAAATCACAGAAAAACTCGAGTAAAAACCGAGGAATCAGGAGAGAATAAGGAAAACAGAGGAAAAAGAAGAAAAGGTAGAAGAGAGGGTACCTGGGCTCAGCTGGATCAATGTTGGACGGCTAGGAGCGAATCCGAACGGTGGGAAGGGGTGAGTCAAGGTGGAGCAGCAACGGGAGAGGAGAGATCAGAGAGATGGCGGCGGCAACACTTAGGGTTAGGAAAGAGAAGAAAGGAAACGGAAGAAGAAGAAGGAGTCGGGATCAAGAGAGATGAAAAAGGGGGGTGGCGGCGGCGGAAACTAAGGGGGAGGGGAGTTTAGGATTAGGGTTAGAATAAGGGAAGGAGAGGAGAGAAGAGGGATAGAGAGAGAGACGGGAGAGAGGAATCGTGGCACTGTAGCTACGCTATAGTGCCGCGCTGATGGGGGAAAGGATCAGGGGTAGGGTTATTTTAAGGAATTAGGGTTAGGTTATTTTCCTCTTTTTTTTTTTCCAAAAAAATATTTTAAAATCTTAAAAATTTGAAAATAAGTTAAAACCCGTTAAATTCAAACGTCGAACATCGACGGAGAAAAATTGTGAAATTTTCAAACATTTTAAATGACAAAATATTTAATAATCCAAAATTACTCAAACAAACTCCGAGTCTGCGAACTCGAAACCAGGTAAACTGGGGTCCACCAGGGGGCACACACTCTTTCCACTGCTACTGAGGCACTACAATCTCTAAGAATCGGGTTGGGTTGTTACAGTGGATGTAGGTTGGTTAACCAAACCACTTTAAAATGGTCTTATGGTGTTTGATTTTTGTGTGTTTGGATTTAGTATTCAAACACTCTTCTCAACATATATCACTTTCCATATTGATTATTTTATTCTACACATTGTGCACAGGCATCGATAATGAAACCATATGTAAAGGGTCATAATCTTAGTGTGAATGTTCTAAGGACTTATAAATAATATATCACACTAAACAAATATTTTGATTAATGTTCCGCTGCACTTAAAACAATCAAGAAATTTGTAAAACACCATTAAAAATGGGATTGACCTATTCAAACCCCAACCCCCCCCCCCCCCCCCTCCTCTCTCTTTTCTCCTCTAGGGTCAATCATGTTGTTCTAGCACCATGGACAATAGGACTTTGAATTGGTATCAGAGCCTCGTGCTCTTGTGAAAGGACTTAACCGTCTGAGTTGATCCATGCTAGAACAATGGCTATAAAAGGAAGCCATGATATTTCCAAACCTCTATTAATGATGAAAAATGAATTGAAAAACATTATATGTTTTCATCATTAAATATGATTCAGAAATAGGTGAATAGAAAGTGGTTTGTGCCTATGGAAAATATATTTGATAAAATGTTCAACTTCCTTGGCCACTCAGCCCAAAGACCAAAACTACTTGGACTAGTGATGAATTAGCTATACACTTTAATCAAACACCTATAGCATTCATCATTGTTGTTTCATAAAATGCACTTTGTTGTACAAATTTTAAATTTATAACTCACAAATGCACGAACCATTAGATAGCATAGCGATTGAGTGTGAGGTCGAACCCATCAGAACTTAGAAAAATATATCCGTGAAAATTTTACCACTGAATTATATATTTTAAGAAATTTAGAAAATCATAAAAATAAATCTTAAACATGGGATTAATTATCTAATCTAGGAAATCTGAATTTAATTTAAAAACATTCAAAAAATAGAAAACAAGTCCAAAAATAGGAACAACATCTAAAATTAGGAAATTAATCATTCAAAAGATCTAATTTTCATGGAAAACACAAAATTCATCTAATTTCATTTCAGATGGTGGAATTAATCTAAAAATTATAAATAATTTCAATCTAACTTATAACATAAAATTAAGTTGCAATAAATTATTTCCAGCCTAATTTCACAATTTTCAAGAATTTTTTAATTTTATAAACAAAAATAAAATTAAAAACAACTAAAATTACCTCTGTATATATTTAAAATGGAATTGAATCAGAGATTTAAGGACGCATCATGATCCATATTTTAACAATAAAATAACGGTATAAAACATAGGAGCTCACGTAAATTATTTAAAATGGCATTCATATCTCTCATTCATTAAAATTCCAATTATGAAATCTATGGATCCATTTAATTAAGAAAATTCAATTCTTGCCTTAGGCTTAGGTAAAATTTCTACTTGTAATTCCAAATATAAAATAATGTCACTCTTAAAAAGAACCTTAGATTAAAAAAATCAAGTTCAACCAATCCTAAATAATCTCACTTTCCTTGAATTTTTTGGAAAAATAAATAACATAAATTCATTAAAATAATAAAAATAAAATTGAAAATTTCATTATACATGAAAGAACAATTGGAAAACCATAATTCTAATTCTCACGTTCTCTTATTAATTAAAACATGAAATAAAAATTGCAACACAATTGGAATTTTTGGAATAAAAAGAATACAACACTCAATGAGGAAATTCAAAACCACCAACCTGAAACCCACTATGATTGTTGAAAATCCTAAATTTTCCGGTCTTCTTTTCTTCCTTTCTTCCTCTCCACTAGCACAAGCCTTGAAATTCTCTGTCGAGTTCAATTTTCTCCATGGGAGAAGGATAGTATTTATAGATGAAGGAGGTGGAGTGAATGGCTTAGATTTAAAGATTTAAATAAAACAAGGGACACTTGGAGGGCTGATATGGTTTGTGCTAAACATAGAATGACTTAAAGGAGGAAAGGGGGTGGAAAAAAATAGTAAAATTCGTGTAAGGAAAGTGGGTGCAAAATCCCTTTTTTTGCACATGTACCACCTTGCAGCTCCGTTTTGACCTAGTTAACGTCCGAATCACGAAAAGTTGTAAACCACAAAGTTGTAGCCCTTGAAGTCTTATTTCGAACGCTATAACAATCAAAGAAATCAGACATTGACGTGAAACGTTATGGCCAAAATAATAAAGTTGTATCAAACCTTGTTTTTTTTCTCCATTTCTTATTTTGTTTATTTTTCCTTAATTCACTTATCAAATTCGAAAATCCTCTTATAATGAGTTACAAAGTTTGAATTTCCTCATATGTGTATTGAGATTATGAAAATAGACTTCACACATGTGGATTTCTTAATGGGTTTAATAATTGGACTTTTTAAAGTATCGAAAATCTAATAAATAATTTTAGCACTTACATTCAATTCTAAAAATATACTAAATTAATTCAAACTCTCATAAATGGATTTGAACTACTTAGTTTACAAATAAAACCCCTAAAATTGTGGTAAAATTATTATTAAAAATTCCGACTTTCCAAAAATATCAACTTATGCCCATTAATTGCAAAATTCACCATTTGAATTCTCATATCTTATATTTTCCTGTAAATCCTGCAAAACTTTCCAAGATCCCATTCAGCATATTCTAAAACACACAAAACAAGGGCTAACTATTCCAAATACAAGGGTAAAATAGTTATTTTTCTGTGCTCATCAAATACCCCACAATTAGATTTTTCTAGTCTTCGAGCAAAACAAAAATTAAAAATTGAAAATTAAAATCCTAAACTACACTACTTTCGCTGGTACTCTCATTTGTATTTAGCGTATGCAACAAGCCTTTAAACTCCTATCTCACTACTAGTGGACAAGTTATAGTCTCATGAGAGCATCTAGTGATGACACCCGCAAACATCAAATTTAAGACTTCAGCAAAAATATCTAAAGAAAAATTTAAACATCATACAACTCCAAAATTATGTCATAAAAGTTAGACCCGGAGTGTAGTGTGTGATAGCCAAACATTAACATAACCTTTTTTTTTTCGAAGTACACATAAGTTTTATAACCATCAGCTAAAAATGCGCTTTGACTCCAAATCTCACAAGATATATCTCTCAGAAAGACTTACGCTCAGAGATTGGGTTAAATTTCTCTCAAAAGTATATGTGAGCAGAATTTTTTCACAAATGTAAATACCTCATATATTTATCATCAAAGAACGAATAATAACAACGAAACATATAGATCTCATGAACTGGATGCCATTGTCCTGAGAATGTTGAATAATACACCATAATTCATCCTCATCTATTCTCCACTTTAAATCCATATTAACTGAGGATCAATAGTACTTCCTAATAGGACGAAACATGGCTTAGGACCGGGTCATATCAAAGAAGGATAACAAGACTCTAAAATTAAAAACATTGAACAGAAAAGGTAGAGGTCTTCAAAATTTAGATGAGATATTTCTTCCAAAACATTATTTTTTTCTATTTTTTTCCTCATATCCTTCTTTGGTGTTCCCTCTCTATTTCTTTTATTTTTCTCAATTTTTTTAATGCTTTTTTTTTCAAGTGCCATAATTTTCTCAGAGTACCATCCCAATAATAATCATCTCTAACATTTTATGGGCCCTAGAATCGGTCACAAATTTTTCAATGTAGGTTCAAAGTCCACAACCGGAGTTGGGTATGGTTAACATAGCTAACAACAAAAAATCAGGCTTAACTTCACATTCAATGCTCCAAATGGGAACTATCAGGATAATATAACCAATATAGGTGGGCTTCAAAGGCTTAGACGATCCAAAATAATGGCCTATATCACTTCCAAAGCTTCATATGTATATGTTATTAGCTTCAAATAAATTCAGAAAACTTCTAGCGTAATAATTCAATTTTAATGTCATCCTCAGTATTTTGACCGAAATCAAAGAAATATTGAGATCTTTCAAAAATAATAATAATGCGCACATCAAAGAAAATATGAATGACTTATAACCCTCAGAAAAATCGAATATCTCAAAAGCTCACTTGGTAAAGTCTCCACTGGTATTCTTCCGGTGATTACTTAACTTATGAATATTTTTCTTTTTCAAACTACATTAGCATGGCTGTGTAAAAACTGTTCCAAGTATAAATTCTATAAAATTTCAATTGGAAAAGAATGATATAAAAATTTTCATCCACATATTAATGCTAAAATCAATTTTTTTTTTCAAAATTTTTCAATTTTTTTTTGGGAAAAAAAAACAAAAAGTACAAAAGCATAGCCCCCCAATACCCCCAAACTTAATCAAGCATTGTCCTCAATGATTCCTAATCTATAATGATCAGGTGCAAATTAGAAGAAAATATCAGAACAGAACAACTTGAGTTGAGAAATACCTGAGATAGCTTTATTATTTCAAACCTTGCAAAAACAAATAGGCACAAAAACACAAACACACAATAAGGACTCTAGACTGACAACAAAAACACAAAAACTGACTCAACAAAAATGAAAAATCTAAACTAAACTAATAGATTAATAACCGACACACATACACACAAACAAACTCAATAAAGACTCAGAGTGGCGGGTGGACATGGATGGAGTTGGATGGACAAATAACATCAAATCAAAACAAAACGAAGACAACATAATATATGACCTAAAATAATTTTGAACACCACACCCCAAAAGATAATGATTCTAAATTGATTTTAACTTACAATGCATGAACCACTTTCAGTCATATTTTAGGATTTTCAAGCTTTTGGTAATGTTATCATAATTTAACAATGTAAGATTCAAAGCAAATATGCAAATAATAATCAAATAACTAAGCTAATGTGTAACACCCCAGATTTTCAATTTATTATTTTGTATGAAAATTATCCATTTAATTTGTGAATATTAGTTATGGATTCTAATTGGACAAAGAGTTGGGTCATTGGTCCAATTAGGACCCAACGGTTTCTGGAATTGGTTTCATTAAAAAATTAAATGGCGTTGAATTTAATTAATAATGCAATATTAAATAAATATTACATGGCAATGTGCATATCCAAGAAAGATACTTAAGCCGTGTATAAAGATATTTCATATCTATGATAGGCGCATGGGATCTTTTAAAAAGGGTATGCATATAGTCTTAAATTAAATAAAAGAAGTGTCTAAATTAAAACACAAGGGCACACGGCAATGGGGCATGGTTTATTTTAAGCACATTCTAAATATGGGAAGCCAAGGTCGGCAAATCCCAATTAAATAGCAAGGGGCGCACGGCTTTAAGGGGGTTGGCTAGCTTAGCACCTTCTAACCTTGGATCAAGAGGAAGTGATAAAAGGGGAGACATAGAGGGGCTCACGGTTTTACACCTTCATAGTCGAACTCTCTCTCTATCTCTCTCAATCTCTCATTCTCGCCAAAGAGCAAGGAGAAGAAGAAGGCAGCCAGAAAGAGGTGTTTTTGGTTTGGAAAAATTAAGAAGAAAGGAGAAGGATTAGAAGAGCAAGAAATTGGAAACGGTTAGTATTTTTATTTGATAAATTTTGTTTAGAAATAAAAGAACCATAGGGTTCGGTCATGGTGTATGGCCTAACCCCATGGAAGGAAATTGGATGGCCATTGTGTTTAATTTTAATAGAAAATAAGGGGTGAGGTTCTACTATGGTGTATGGCCGAACCTCACCAAATATTTTTACAGATTTGAGGTTTCTTAGGCATGTTTTAATTCATGGGTTTGAGGATTAAAAACCATGAAGGATGTTAGTTATTTTTATGGAGGACGATTATAATTTTAGAAAGTAATCAAAGTATGGATTTTAATTTAGTAAGGATCAAGAATTGATAATTTTAAAAGAAGGTTTTGAACCATAGGGTTCGGCCATGGTGTATGGCCGAACGCCATGGAAGTTATATTAATTAGATCTTGGAAACCATGGAGGCAATACCAATATTTTGAAGGGATGAATGTTTTATTTAATAATTGTTAGAGGAAGATTATGAACCATAGTGTTCGGCCATGGTGTATGGCCGAACCCCATGGAGATGATTATTAAATTAGAAGCTACCTAATTATGGACCTTAGATTAAAATGGAAGGAGGAGTTTAATTATGGAAACCTTCTAATAATGGAAGGTGAAGTCTAATTATGGAAACCTTCTAATAATGGAAGGTAGAGTTATTTTTGGAAACCTTCTAATAATGGAAGGTGGAGTTTATTTTTGGAAACCTTCTAATAATGGAAGGTGGAGTTTATTTATGGGAACCTTCTATTAATGGAAGGTGGAGATTATTTATGGAAACCTTTTAATTATGGAAACCTTCTAAATTATGGAAGGATGGATTATAAATTGGAAACTTGCTAATTATGGATCATTAGTGAAAATTGGAAACAAGGACATCATGGGTTCGGCCATGTGTATGGCCGAACCCCATGAATCAAATTTGTGGGTTATGTTTTGTGTATTTTAAATAAATTGGAGGATCATGGGTTCGGCCAAGGTATATGGCCGAACCCCATGATGTTTATTTTGTGAACTCGGATTAATGGGTTAATTATTAGTCTAAGTACATTATGAATGAGAATAAGGGATCATGATAGCCATGAATGGCATTTTTGTAATTAAGGGAAAATAAGGGACCATGGGTTCGGCCATGGTGTATAGGCCGAACCCCATGAGGAATTATTTGGAGAACTTAGATGTTTATGATCTATGTATTTGGATCTAAACATGAGAATTGTTTCGCGGACCTAGGGTTATGCATTTTGGATTAAAATAAATAGAATATTAACTAAGGTTTAGACCAATGGCATTTTGGTAATTAATGGAATAAATGAACAAAAAGGGTGAGGCTCGGCCATAGTGTATGGCCAAACCCCACAAGTTTGGTTAATGGACTTTAAATGTTGTAAATCAAGTGGGACTTGGTTTTGATGTATTATTATATTATAAGGTAACGGGATCTCACAAAGCGTTTACGATCGTGAGCGATTACCTGACGAAAGACGCAAGCACATGTTAGCGGTCTTTGGTTAGGATTCCACCTCTTTGAAACCATGGTTTATGTACTTTGGGTTTATCTTATTTTTTATGAGATTATGTTTTAAAGGACCTGCTTTATATTGATTTTAAATGCTATGTTTATTTGTATAAATAGCATGTGCTGGATATGTTTCAAAGGTGATTTTAAATGCTATGTTTATGTCATAAAATAACATGTATTTCATTGGCATCTCATGCATGGCATGGGGTGGAGGATTTGTAACCGGAGGGGTTACACTCCGTCGGGGCGTATGAAAAACCTATGTGCAGGTACCTTGATGTGATTTCCAGCAAGAAGATTTCGGAGGGTCCACACTCCATCGGGGCTTCCGAAAGACCTATGTGGTGGGTACTTTTATGTACATGTGATGAGTGGGACTCATTGCATTTGTCATCATTGCATGGCATGGTTTTACATGGTTTTGGATGTTATGTTATAATATATGTTTTGTACTAACCATGTGTTAGCCGTAACTGAAATATCTACTGGGCGCGTTGTTCTAACGCCCTACTTCTACCCTAGTTGTTGATACATGAAATCAGGGGAACGATGAACGCAAGACGGGCCAGGCATAGGAGCTTGGAAGACTTATTTTATATGTTTTGAATAAAGTTACTCATGAACTTGTATTCGAGTATCTAGGTTTCAGAATGTAATAACTTAGATGGTTGGATTATTTATTGGATAATTATGATGTTTTAATTATGGATAAGGACTTGATGTACTTTGCTATCTGAATGGAATAGAACTTGGTTCTATTATGATTCCGCAAATTGATGTTATGATTCTGTAGGTTATGATTTTATTCCGCAAGTTGATATTGCTATGTGTGAACCATTTTCATGGACTTGGTCCATACACACATAGGGTTGGCCAGTTAAGGGTCGGACTTTGGAAGTTCGGACTTAGCTCACGTCGTGACATCCCGAGCTCTATCACTCTACTCTGTTATAAAAAAAAAATAGACTCTGTATCTACGGGGAAAAGTGAGTGAAAAGGGGAGGGGCATTACATAATGCGTGAGACTAACACCCTAATATGCATGATCAAATTAAATATGTAATTTTTTTTGTTATTTTTTTATGTAAAATAAATACAAACACCTTAAGAAAATCTATATGAATGCATGAAAATTAAAAATTAAAGAAAAGAGATTGAATGCACGTACGTGGGCCTATAATGCTTACTTTTGGAAATTTTAGAGCGCGCTGATTAAAATCACTGCAAAATAAAACACCACAAAGCTTTTGTGAAGCTTCCGAATCTCATAAAAAAAAATGCATGATCCTAAATTAAATGCAATTTCCTAATGTTATAACTGGTGGAGGAAACTAACTAATTGGAACTTAATTAAGAGCTCTAAATTAAATTAAGAGCATAATTTTTTTTAAAATTGACATCCACCAAATTAGTCAAAATTAGACTTTCAAGTTTAAGAATAATCCATTAAAGTCCAAAGTCCAAAGTTCTTCCACCAATTTTTTTTTTTAAATTGTTATTTTTAGAAGGTACCTAATTTTGGAAAACATCTAATTTTAGACAGCCTTTTAAAATTAGAAAATTTCTAATTTAAGACCCTCATGTAAAATACCAATTTTCAAAATAAGACAATTTTGGAACTTTTTCATAGACAGAAGTTCCAAAATTAAGATTTCCCACACTTAGATCTATTTTCTAGAAATAGAATGCATTTAAATTAAATTAAAATTCTAAGATTAGAAAATTCTAAAAATAAAAACTAGCTAATTTTAGAAATTTTCAAAAATAACAAGTTTCGAAATTTAGCAGTGTTTCCAAATTTAGATCATCTCAAGATTTTTGTTATTTACATAAACTTCTAATCTAGTTAACCTTCTAAAATTAGGGTTTCTAAAAAAAATTGAAACCTCCAGTTTTAAAAAGGTGCCAAAAATAGAAATTTTCTTAAAATAGCATTATTTCTAAAAATAAATAATTCAAATGGGAATTTTTCTAAATTTTTTGGCAATAACGCCAAAAACTTGTTGTGTAAATTTTAAATTTATAACTTGCAAACGCACGAACCATTAGATAATATAACGATTGAGTGTGAGGTCGAACCCATCGGAACTTAGAAAAATATAACCGTGAAAAATTTACCACTGAATTATATATTTTAATAAATTTTGAAAATCATAAAAATAAATTTAAAAATGGAATTAATTCTCTAATCTAGTAATTCTAAAAATAGAAAATAAGTCCAAAAATAGGAACAACATCTAAAATTAGAAATTAATCATTCAAGAGATCTAATTTTCATGGAAAACACAAAATTCATCTAATTTTAATTAAGATGGTGGAATTAATATAAAAATATAAAAATCTCAATCTAACTTATAACATAAATTAAGATGGAATTAAATTATTTCCAGCCTAATTCCACAATTTTCAAGAATTTTTTAATTTTATAAACAAAAATAAAATTAAAAATAACTAAAATTATGTTTATACATATTTACAATGAAATTGGATCAGATATTTAAGGAGGCATTATTAACCATTTTTTAACAATAAAATAACGGCATAGAATATGGAACTCACGTAAATTATTTAACATCCATTCATATCTCTCATTCATTAAAATTCCAATTATGAAATTTATGAAATCCATTTAACTAAGAAAATTCAATTCCGACCTTAGGCTTAAGTAAAATTTTTACTTGTATTTCCGAATCTAAAATAATCTCACTCTTAAAAAGATAATTAGACTGAAAAAAATCAAGTTCTACCAATCCTAAAATAATCTCACTTTCTTTTCATTTTTTGGAAAAATAAACAACATAAATTCATTAAAATAATGTAAATATAATTGAAATTTTCATTATACATGAAAGAACAATTGGAAAACCATAATTATAATTCTCACATTCTCTTATTAATTAAAACATGAAATAAAAATTGCAACACAATTGGAATTTTTGGAATAAAAAGAATTCAACAATCAATGAGGAAATTCAAAACCACCAACCTGAAACCCAGTATGATTGTTGAAAATCCTAAATTTTCCTTTGTTCTTTTCTTCCTTTCTTCCTTTCCACAGGACAAGCCTTGAAATTCTCTGCCCAGTTCAATTTTCTCAATGGGAGAGGAATATTATTTATAGATGAAAGGAGGTGGAGTGAATGGCTTGGATTTAAAGATTTAAATAAAGAAAGGGACACTTGGTGTAAGGGCCCGGAATTTTTAAATTAATAAAAAATGTGGATATAAGTTATTTTAGTGATGGAAATTGGAAAATTGGTGAAGTAAAGAGTAAATGGGCCAAAAATTTGGACAAAGGCCCAAGTATGGCCCAATGGACTATGGAGTTGATTTAAATTCATTTAAAGGGACAATGAGGGTTAAATGGGTCAAGAATGGTCAAATTGGGTCACATACCCATTTGGGACCGATGGGTCAAAGTAGTTAAGCTCTAAGGTAAATGAGCTAGATGGAAATGTAATTGGGCCATGGGCCCAATGGTGATCCATTTAGAGGGTATTCAATGAAATTAAATCACCTAAGTTAAGTTAAAAATTAAACCAAGGTGATGTGGCCAAGTGGGACCCACCTCCACATCATCAAGTGAGGTGGCGTGTGGACCAATAATTGGTGGGGCCGGCCACCATGGTTGATTTGGTCAACCATGGGTGGATTTATAAAGATGGTGGCTTAAGTAAATGGGAATTAAAGTAACTAAAATATCTAAATATAAAATGATTAAAAAAATTATACAAATGAGGTGGTCAAAGTGGGGTCAAAGGGTGAAAACCAAATCACCTCATCCCAAACCCAAAATAAAATACGTTGGGGCTTGGTGGTGATTTAGATAACCACCACCATAAAGCAAATAAAATATCTAAAGAATATCTTAGGGTGGGTGAGATCATTAATGTAAAGAAAAAATGGGGATAAGCCTTGATTCTTTTCTCATTTCTTATCCTGTCTTCATTTGTGCGCTCTCCATTTTTCATTCTCCATGGTCGTCCCCTACATCCAAGTGAAGGAGAGAAAGAGAGCTAAGGAAAAGAGAAGAGAAGGAGAGAGAAAGAAGTAGAAATTAGAGGGAAATCACTCTAAGGTGAGGGTTAACATCTTCCCTCTCATGGTTTTTTTTCCCTCTCCCTCTCTCACACAAACCCTAACATGGGCGATCCTAGGGTTGGGGATTGCCACCATTGATCAAGAATCTTGACCTATCAAAGATCAAGAGGAAGGAGAGAGGAGGCTACGGAGACCGACGGAAGCGACGGAGATCGGAGGAAACGACGGATTGTAAGTATTTCTTAAACAAGGAAATTTTGAATTTTAGGGTTAAGATTTGGGATTTATTTTGTGAATTTATTGGTAGATAAGTAAATTTATGCTATGGATTTTAAATCCATCAAATGGAAGGAATGGAAAGTGGGTAAAACCCTAATGGAAAAAAAAAATTAGGGTTAAGGAAAAATAAAATGGATTAAGGATATTATGTGTTTAATGTGATCAAACATAGAGGTTTTTTCCTTTTTTTTTTTGGAGTTGAGAGCCATAGGGTTCGGCCATGTAGCATGGCCGAACCCCATGGTAAGTAATGTATGATTTATTAGGGTTTGAAAAATGGAAGGCAATGAGGATTTTTAACTAGTGAATTTTAGTAAATGAATGAATGTGGGAAAGTTTTAAAATGGTGTTATGATGAAAATGCAAAGAGGTGTATGGCCTTGAAAGGCATGGATGAAGTGAACCTTGAACCCCATGGTGGGTGATTAGGGTTTGATGAAATTGGTTAAGGTTTTGATGAATGGAAGATAATGAAGGTAGCTAATGGAATTTAGGGTTTTAATGAATGCATGGAGGGAATGAGCCTTGAACCATGGGTTCGGCCATGGTATATGGCCGAACCCTATGGTGATGAAATGATGATTAAATGGTGGGTTTAAAGGATAATGTGTTGATGAATTTAGGGTTTTTAAATGAACAAGTGTAATGATTCAAATGGGGTTAAGAATATGGTTTAGATGCATGATTTAAAACCTTCAAGGAAGGATTATTGGTGGATCTAAAATGTAACAATGGACCCAAGAAAAAAAAATGGAGAAAGGAACATCATGGGTTCGGCCATGGTGTATGGCCGAACCCATGCCCCAAATTGTAAATCAATTTGGGTTTAAGGTCAATGGGTATATATGTGATTAAGCATGGGGTTTAAATGAGTAATGGTTAGATTAATTACATGACAAATTTTAATGTTTTGGTAAGTCAATAATGGATCTAAGTTAAGGACCTAAGTTGTGGATTAAATTTTGGGCTTAAGTAGGCATGAATTAATGAAAAATTGTTTATGTGAAGGGCAGTGGCAAAAATGGTAAATATGGGCTAAAATGAAGAAACCCACTAAGTTATGATTTATGGGCTTGGAAATGATTAAAACTTGGATTGATTTGGTAATTTAATAAGGTACTGGACATCGCAAGCGGTACGCGATCGGCGACCGGGTTTATCGAATGGAAAACGTAAAAGGACGCGGGTCGGTATTCGGTAGGATTCCTACCTTTTTGTAAGCCATGGATTTGGATGATGTTTTCATTAATCTATTTTGGAAATCATGTGGTTGTCTTTAAGATAAGTTTTGGATTATGTATCATGTGATGTTTTACTCTAAATTATTTTGGAAATTATGTGAATGCTTATGATGGGTTTTGAATTAAATATTGTGGGATGGTTTCCCTTTGATTTAGTTGGTAATCTTGTAATTGTTTTAAGATGGGTTTTATTACTATTGAATTTCATATATTACATGGCATATGGCATCTACATCTCATGCATGGCATGTGAGGCATATGACAGGGGAAGGATGAAATGAAACCGGAGTCCATGGTCCGTCGGGGCGACCGGTAAACAGCATGGGGACATTTCACATATGTATTATTATACCTTGATGAGGCTTTGCCATCAAGGGGGGACTCTTGTAATTATGATACCTTGATGATGGTTTTCCATCAAGGGGGAGGTTGTATGTATTGGTATACCTTGATGATGGTTTTTCCATCAAGGGGGGGGATGCCTAGTGTGGACCGCATCTTGATGAGGTTTTTCCATCAAGAGGGTCATAGCACGATGATGGTATGGATTTTATTTGGGACACTATGGATGGTTGAAAAAGGGACATTGTAGAATGAGGATGAGATTGATGGGTGGGATTCATGACATAGAACACCCATTGCATGACATTGCCCAAAGTGCATAGTTTTTCTATAATATTATCTGCATGCTATTATTACTAATCCATATGCTAGCCCTACTCGAAGTCCTACTGGGCGCGTGTTCTAACGCCCTACTTCTACCCTAGCTGACGATGCAGGAGATGGCGGAACGGAAGGACAGGACGGGAGTCAAGCTTAGGAGCTTGGGAAGGCGGACTAATTATTTTGTTTAAGTTTATTTCGGGAAAATGTGTATTTGCATAATTTAGCTTGTCGGAAATGTAATAACTTAGATGTCTTGTTATATTTTATAAATTATTTTGGACAGTATTGTATGAGGGCATTTTAGTAATTTAATGGATATCTCTTCCCTGCTATCTGAAGATTGGTAGGGTAGTGTCTATTATCATCCGCATTGATTTTTATGTGTTGCGAGCTTACTTTCTACGCGTGAACTGTACTCGTGGATTTATGTTCCACGCACGTGTAGGGTTGGCCAGTTAAGGGCCGGGCTTTAGAAGCTCGGAACTTAACTCGCGTCGTGACGTCCATGCCCTTTGTCACTTTTATATAAAAAAAAAATAGACTCTGATTTTCGGTGAAAAGGGGCGGGCGTTACACTTGGAGGGCTGATATGGTTTGTGCTAAACACAGAATGACTTAAAGGAGGCAATGGGGTGGAAAAAAATAGTAAAATTCGTGTAAGGAAAGTGGGTGCAAAATCCCGTTTTTTGCACATGTACCACTTTGTAGCTCCATTTTGACATAGTTAACGTCCGAATCACGAAATGTTGTAAAGTACAAAGTTGTAGCCCTTGAAGTCTTATTTCGAATACTATAAGAATTAAAGAAGTCGGACATTGAAGTGAAATGTTATAGCCAAAATACTGAAGTTGTATCAAACCTTCTTTCTTTTTCTCTACTTCTTATTTTGTTTCTTTTTCCTTAATCCACTTGCCAAATTCGAAAATCCTCTTATAATGACTTACAAATTTTGAATTTCCTCATATGTATATTGAGATTGTGAAAATAGACTTCACACATGTGGATTTCTTAAAGGGTCTTTCTTAATAGGCTTAATAATTGGCTTTTTAAAGTATCGAAAATCTAATAAATAATTTTAGCACTTAAATTCAATTCTAAAAATGTACTAAATTAATTCAAACTCTCATAAATGGATTTGAACTAATTAGTTTACAAATAAAACCCCTAAAATTGTGGTAAAATTATTATTAAAAATTCCAATTTCCAAAAATATCAATTTATGTCCATTAATTGCAAAACTTCCAAAATCCCATTAAACATATTTTAAAACACACAAAACTAGGGCTAACTAGTGCAGCAGGATGTTTATCAAGAGATTTGCTTATTGTGATAATTTTATTGAGCGATCACACTAAGATTATGGCCCTTTACATATGGTTTGATTATCGATGCTTTTGCAAAATGTGTAAAATAAGATAATCAGTATGCAAAGTGATGTATGTTAAGAAGATTATATAAATATTAAATACAAACACACATAGATCAAACACCATAAGACCATTTTAAAGTTGTTCGGCTAGCTAACCTACATCCACTATTAGGACTCGGTCAACCTTGAGCTATCCCCAAAATCCACTAAGTGGGGACTTACACCCTCACAATTAGGGTAGGAATTCCATCTCAATCAATCGGTTGGGAATTTCACCTACCACTATCAAATAGGAATTCCACCTATCTATTTGGCTGAGAATTCCACCCACCACTGTGCCGGAGACGACGCTCCAGATTTTTTATAGGGGTTTCGGAACCAAGCTTCCTTAATCCACTTTCGGAACAAAGGTTTTAAAATAAAATTAAAATCAAGAACCACTTGCCTTTGAAGCTCTTTCTCCTGATGTGTGCTTTTTCAAGATCCCACCCATGTATGACGACGCTCCTCCTCGTAGCCACCGTATAGCAATCACAATCCAGGGTGTCAAGGAAACTGGTTCTAGCAAAGGTTTCCTAGTTTATGGTTCTCTTCTTCTCACTTTCTAACTTAATCATCAGATTGGTTGTTTATGAGTTTTCATCCTTCCTTTCTCTCTCACAACTCAGTTCATCTGATTGGTTGTATTTGATTTGTAACGCCCGCCCCTTTTCACTATAGTTAATTGATCGAAAATCAGAGTCTATTTTTTTTTTTGAAATAAAAGTGACAAAGGGCGAGGGACGTCACGACGCGAGTTAAGTCCGAGCTTCTAAAGCCCGGCCCTTAACTGGCCAACCCTACGTGTGCGTGGAACTAAGTCCACGAGAATGGTTCACACGTAGAAAGTAAGCTCGTGAAATATAACTTAATGCGGAAATTATAATAGAGTCTATCTTACCAATTTTAGATAGCAAGGAAGTTACATCATTAAATTACTAAATTACCTCAAAATTATAGCATCCAAAAGTAAAGTCCAAACCATAGCAAGAAATATAAATTATTACAGTCCGACGAGTTAAGTTACTCAAATTACATTTCCAAAATAAATTTAAGTAAACTATCTAGCCCGCTTCCCAAGCTCCTACGCTTGGCTCCCGTCTCGTCCTTCGTTTCTGCCATCCCCTGCGTCATCAGCTAAGGTGGAAGTAGGGCGTTAGACAACGCGCCCAGTAGGACTCCGAGTAGGGCCAACACATGGATTAGTGATAACAAGCACATAGGTAATAATATAATAAAAACCATAAAATGAATGCCATGCCATGGGTGTCTTATGTCATGAGTCCCACCCATCATCCATACCATCATTGTGCCATGTCCCTCTTGATGGAAAAACCTCATCAAGATATGATCAACACTAGGCATCCCCCTTGATGGCAAAGCCTCATCAAGGTATCCCCATGTTTGTTTCTCGGTCACCCTGACGGAGCATGGACTCCGGTTATATCTCATAGTACCCCTCTTGATGGATGAAACACATCAAGATATCCCCATGTTTGCTTCTCGATCGCCCCGACAGAGCATGGACTCCGGTTCCATTATTTTCCCGCCCATGCCATGCATGAGATGTAAATGCAATATGCTATGTAATATATAATTTATAGCCTTAAAACCCATCTTAAAACAATGACATGATTACCAAAATAAATCAAGGAAAACAATCGTACAACACATAATCCATGGCTTACAATAAGGTAGGAATCCTACCGAATACCGACTAATCGTTCCTTTACGTTTTCCGTCCATAAATCCGGTCACCGATCGCGCACCGCTTGCGATAAACGGTACCTTATTACATATCAATAATCAGCCCATGTTTTATCTATGATTAAGTCCCTAATACATGCCTTAGTGGGGTTCGGCCATATAGCATGGCCGAACCTCACTATCTAGGTTTGTGGGTCCCATCCTAACCCATTAATCCTTTTAATTATGTGAGTCTAAAAACAGCAACCTATGCTCCATAAATCAGCAATTAAGACTATTATAAGTCCACAAACATCCCCCATGGGGTTCGGCCATACACCATGGCCGAACCCATGGTTCCTTATTTTGGCCATTATTTACGCTTTTGCCACTACTCCTTCCATGGTTAAGTTCTCATTTTATTTTTCCATTCTTAGGCCCATAATTGATCCATAATCTTGGATCCATTAATGACCCACCAATCATGAGATACAACCATTCAAAAATCAGCCATTAACTTAACCTAATTCCCATTAATTAAAGCATATACATAGACCTTAATCTTAGCCCATCAATTGGTTCACAATTGGGTCATGGGTTCGGCCATACACCATGGCCGAACCCATGATGTTAATTTCCTTACTTCTCTTGGATCATTTACCACATTTTTGATCCATAAACTTAGATCCCTCAATGACTCACCAATCATGTCATGGAATAATTAAAATCAGTCCCTTCACTTAGCCTAATTTCCATTCATCTAAACGCATGCATAATTCCAAATTTTAGCCCATAAAATGACCTACAAGTGGACCATGGCCGAACCCATGATGTCTTTTTCTTATTTTGCCATGGACCCATTTACATCATTTAGCTCCACCATAAGTTCCACCATGAGGGAATTTAAATCATCATTCCTTAATCATCATTAGATACATTTTGGTCCATCAACTTAACCATATTCCCCATTTAGTTTTCCATCATTTTACCCCCATCAAAGTCACCAATACACCACCATAGGGTTCAAAAATATTCCATCCATAAAAATCTCTCCATGGTTTTCCTCATTTAAAATCCCTTTAAAAATCACTAACATTTAATCATTAAAACCTTAAAATCATAAATCATCCTTCCATGGTTTTAATCCTAAAAACCCCATTAAAATTAATTAATTACCTACCATGGGGTTCGGCCATACTGCATGGCCGAACTCTATGGCCTATGAGTCCTTCAAAAAATCACATTCCCATGTTTAAATACATAATGTCCTTATTTTTCTTTTCTTAACCTATCTTACCCATTTTGTCCATTTCTCACATCATCTTTGGATGGATTTTAGATCCATGGCCCATGATATTTTGGCCACCATCCAATCCAAGAAAAATGGATTCCATGATCTCTTTTTAATCTTTAAAAAATAACCTCTTGTTTAAGAACACTTACCACTCCGACGGCTCCTCCGGCTTCTCTTTTTCTCCTCTTGATTTCCTTAGCCTTCTTTCTTCTTCTTCTCCTTGTTGTTCGGCCAAGATGTGCTTGATCAAATGATATCCCCAATGTTTGGGTTTGGCTAAGATGAAGGTAGATTGAGAGAGGGAAGGGAAGAGAGGATGAGAAAGAATATCCTAAGTCTTGATCTTGAAGTGGTGGGCCAATGCTTGAGGTTTTTTCTTCTCTTCTTCTAAGTCTTTTCTTCCTCTTTGGTCATGTGAGAGTGAGGGACGGTTTTGGAGAGTGAGAGATGGAGAAAGTGAGATGAGAATGGGATGAGATGAAAACCCATCTCATTTGGTTACTTAAGCTACACTTCACCATCATTTCCCTCCACCCACCAAGCATGGGCTCACTTGCCTTAGTGGTGGTGGTTGGGATAAAACCACCACCAAGCCAACGGTTTTGGGCCTTGAGATGGAGTGGTTTGGTCTTCCATCTTGACCCTTTGACCATCATCATGGAGGGGTATGGGTCATCATGCTTTGGGTGGTGGTGGTTGAGATGAAACCACCACCCTAAGTCCATGGTTTAGTTGTGTTTTCTTTGAGTGGTTTGGGTGGTTTCAATGAGATGAAACCACCCATTGACTTATCTCTTTGACTCCCCATTTGACTAACTTAATTAAATAATTAATTGGATCCTTAACTTAGGTTAATTAATTCTCAATTAACCCCTTTAATCTCCTTGATTCTTCTCCATTAATCCACCCATGGTTGACCAAGTCAACCATGGTGGTCAGCCCCACTAACTCCTTGCCTACCCGTCACCTCACTTGATGAGGTGGAGGTGGGCTCCATTCGGCCATGTCACCTAGGTTTAATTAAATACTAACTTAGATGATTCACATTAATTAAATCACATTAATTCACTTTGATCATCTTTAATTCCCTTTGACTTATCCATGGTTGACCAAGTCAACCATGATGGTCGGCCCCACCTATGCCTTGGTCCACACACCACCTCACTTGATGAGGTGGAGGTGGGCCCCACTTGGTTATGCCATCTTGATCATTTCATCACTAACTTAGGTGATTTAATTCCAATTCAATCCATTCCAACCAATTGGGTCACCATTGGGCCCATGACCCAATTAAATTTATTTCCTAACCATTTACCTTAGAGTTTAACCATCTTGACCCATTGGGTCCCAGATGGGTATTGGGCCCAACTTGACCATCCTTGGCCCAATTAACCATCATTGACCATTTAAATGAATTTAATCCAATCCATGGTCCATTGGGCCATACTTGGGCCTTTGCCCAATTTTTTATCCACTTAACATTTATTCCATCAAAATTTCCAATTTCCATCATTAAAATAAATAATAGCCACATATATATTGATTTAAAAATTCCGGGCTATTACATGATTCCCCTTGTGTAAGCATGAGAGAGAGTGTGATCCTTCTGTTAGCCCTTGTTTAAGCTCACTGGTGAAGATGAGGGTCCAACTAATCCTTCCGAAGGATACTAACTGGTTGCATGAATATTGGTTTATATAGCGAAGGCAACCACTTGTAGTAATGGTAATGTACCGACAGGTCGATCGCACCGAGGGGTCAGTGACTAGAAATGTTACGGTTACAATCCCGACCGTTGTACATTAAGTGCACTCCTAACGGTAATATTCTTTCCCGATCGATGGGTCAACACTTATGGTACCAAGAGGTCGGTCCATACGAGAGGCTCGTTCTGGTGTAAAACATGCTTGAAAGTAGTTTCAACTCTTGAAACCTGTTACGCAGTACGACATGTCACCCTTTACGGAGGGGTTGGTCCTAGTACTTTCGATTGGTCTTTAATTGCCGATATGTCTGTTTTTTCGAGATTCCACATGAGTTCAAGGTTTCAAAAGTCAAGATCTTGATCGAGGAGTCGTTGACCACGAGGGATCGTTTCAGTCTTTCACCAAGGGGTCTGTGCATACGAGATTCTCGATCAGAGGCATATCCAAACTGACAGTTCAATTTTTCAAAATCTTTGTCAATCTGGCCGACCAATCCTTTGAACGCGACGGGTCGATCCTGTCTCTACTGAGGGGTTGGTGAGAACGACTGGTCGAACTGATAGTGAAACCAAATACATCTTTCCAAGTTGGGTTCCAATTCACTGTCAAGCTTCCTCTCTAGGCTTTTTATAATTTAACAATTGTTTCTCTAAGCTTAGGGATAGTCCTCTCTAAAGTGTGGGTACCACCTAAAGTCATCTATGGCCATAATACCTGTTTTGTGATTTCCATAACGTTGAGCTTCAATCCAGTGGAGCATGATCTTTTCTCTTGATTATCTTGGGTCTTCAAGCTTCCAGCAAGTGCTTCTTTCTGAGTTATAGTCTTGATAAACATAGGGATTTGGACAAGCCGAGGCACTAACAATAGTTTTTTATTAAGAATAAAAATATATTTTAAAAAAATGAGAGGTGAAGGATAGAGACAGGGGAGATGGGAGAAGATATATATATAGACAGAGAGAAGACGAATGGAAGAAGGGACAGGGAGATGCAGGAGAACCGAGAGAATAGAGAAAGAGGGGGAGACAAATAGACAAGAGATTAGAGAGAGGGAAAGACATAGAGGAGAGACGAGAGATGAGAGAAGAGAGAGGGGGAAGATAGAAAATAAAGAGAGCGTATAAGAGCGAAATAGAAAAATAGATGCAAGAGCGAGGTGTACCTTAGATTGGTAGAGGAACGATTGCATAGAGGAAACGAAAGAGGATGGGAACGGCTGAGGAATTGTAAGAGGATGGGAACGATTGAGGAATTGAAGGATGATGGGAATGGCTGAGGAATCAAATGAGGAAGGGAAAGGCTGAGGAATCGAAGGAGGAATGGTTGGCTCTTGCTTGTTCTTCTCATCTCAATCACTCTCGTTCACACTTTTTCGTTCTCTCTTGAAGGAAAAAGTTGAGGATTAGGGCATCAATTAAGGCATTCGATTTTATATTAAATATTTTGAGTGGGCCGAGTCTGTAACGTCCTGACCCACCGGCACGTAAATAAAGTAAACTTGGCAAAAAATACGTAGATTTTTTTTCTCAACCTGTCAACCAAAATCATAATGGTGACACTATGTACAAGAAGGGGATTTTCTAGATACTCATTTTACGAGAGAAATAATTTCGCCAAAATTTTGGCATAGCCTTCCCTATAATATGGACAATTTAGGAATAAATTTCTTTCCATATTACAGCTTGTAAACATTCCACACTTGTTTCCAATAAATCAACCCAATCATCATCACATTTACATCCTTGATAAATGAACTAAACTCAATGGTTTAAAACAAAAACTTATATAAAGCCTTATGAATGTCTATCCATAAGAAGTCTTCGTTAATTATGTAATTTGACATACTAATAACTTCATAATGTAAATGCAAGGCTTAACATCTTAACAGAGCTTAGGAGGGTGTCTCGTCCATCATCATGAAGAGAACTTGGAATTCAAAGGGAGTGAGCTACACTAGCCCAGTAGGGATAAATAACATAACATAGATTATGTATTATATTTTCTAAATCACATACAATCAATCATATCACATATAAAAGTTAATAGGCTCCACATGACTCACATTTATCAAGTATTATCTATGTGCACTCTACATGATGCACACTTACAGTGTCCATTTCAATGTATCTCACACGTCCCACATATGCCAACACATACGTCCCACATATATCATTCTAACACACACGTCCCAAGTGTGCCAACACAATCGCATCCAAAAATACTCGCAATGCGACATATACGTCCAACGTATGCCGATGCCATTGCGTTTCACGAGGCGGCGTACACGTCTCACATGTAGCAATACCATCGTGTTCACCTTTGTGTTCATGCTCATGTCAAAATTCTCATGTAAAATGCAATCACACCAATGAACTCGAATGACATGATGAACATCACATGTATAGTCATCAACCCTTACATTCACATTTTCATTTAGATAAATGCATCCCCACTCACTATATACACATCATACGAAATTCATAACATCAAATTAATTTGGGTGGATGGTTCAAGCCATCTCTTTGGGTACTCAATCCAAGCTCACATTTAACGGTTATATCCCTCACAAATTTCATCCATTGTGGTGAACAAGTCCCATTATCAAATTAGGCTATCCTCCGTCCATCCATCACTTGGCATACACTTTCATATGATGACATAATGTTCAACTACATTACTCATATCATGCTCTTATATCAATGCACGATAAGTATATAAACATAGATTCAAAGAAATTTGACATTCTCCCATCAATTATCAATTTCCATACATATAACCGAGGTATATTTTCACATACACATCACAACTGATAATTACATTATCAACAAACATCATCACATGATACTATATATTTGAATTTTAATAGAGATCTAATGCAGTAATTAAAATGTAATGATAGTATGTATCTCGCCCCGACCCTCCGGGCCCACGTGTGGTTTTTTTCCTAACACTTATACTGAGCCTTTGCGGAAATCATATTTATGCATGGACTTAATATTTCACATGGCCAAGTTTAGATTTGATATTTGGCAGCCTCAGATCCAACAGCCGGTAAGAATGTCAGGCAGATGGAGGGGTCACCATGGGTCTGCTTAAAACCCAAAACCTCGGCAGATTATACTTTGATGCATAGTATGTGGATACACTAGTAACCAACATGTAATCTATAATTTGACCTCTTAGGGAAGTCTAAGTACGTAATTTACCTAACATTCACCCTAAACAATCTCATCAATATCAGAATTGCAGATCAGAAAATGAAGTAGACTTTATTACATTCTACAGTGTTTCAACGAACACAATTAAGGGTTTATTACATCACATGTTCATACGTTCAACATCTAATAAGATAAATGAGAAATCCCAACAGTGGATAAATAGCTAGAGGGCTTCCACCCTTTTCTACAGCTGAAGATCCTCCTATCCTGCATCCCCCAAGTTTCTTGTTTCGTAAGGGGTGTGAGCTTTACAAGCTCAGTGAAGAGAAAACAACGGAAAGTCTTACATAATAAAGCTTATTATCAACATAATAAACATGTTATCAAACAACAATTTATACACAAAGAAATCATATAGAATAATGTCCATACAGTTATCCATCATGAAATGCCCTTTCTTTCTAAAAAAGATACCCCCGCCAAACTGACTGTCTACTGCTCATCCCCAACCGTGAGTAATACGTTTCCTACACCGCCGGCAAATTCATGCTCAGTGCTTTACACAACCCATATTTTAAATACACCTCGTACCAGTTCCCTGCACGAGATAGGTACTTCATACATTGGTGTGAGGTAATTTGATATGCACAGTAAACCAATCAATATGCACATCAATATATGGATTTAAAACACAATTGTTAACCCACATAATATCTCTCACACATATGATCATAATAACCTCACTCAGCTAATATGGATTCCTAAGTCCTCCCGTATGGAATCTTAACACATATATCAGCAATTAGGATTTAACTATACTATGCTAGAAAACTAAACACAGATTAAAAAGCCCACTAACGGGTTATGAATTACAAAACAAATAAGTGTTACCGCTCTCTCCAATCGGGTACGTCCTACCTATACTCATCTTTTATCACATAGATTAATTATCCTGCAATACACACAGTTATATACAAATACGTGTATTCCAATCGGAATCACGATCGGATACATGATCTATCATTAGATCACCAACATAATAATACTAAGAAGTCTCTCGGAATAAGTGAGTTTCGTACCCCGTTTTAAGGTGGCTATATCTCGACATCCCGAAAACACTCTCATGTTCACGTTTCATATGTAGAAACTCATAATTACCTCCTTACGTATGAATAGTGTCGGTATCGTATTCTAATCTGATCACATCATTTCCCTTAATAAAAATGACCACGAACATCCACTTATTGCCGTAGGGCTAATGGTGAAAAGAATATTGTATTGAATGCAATGAGATGCATTTTAATAAACACATAGTGTGGTTGAATCTCCTCACCTTCGGTTGGCGAGTGTTTTTCAACAATTTGTTTAAAACATTTAAGACAGTATCAACAATTCATATATTTTAAGGAGGTTTAAATAACCTAACATTTTTCGGGAAAACTACATCCAAAACTGTCTGTTAAAACTCAACATATCGACTATGTCGATATGTATAGTTTCTCGATTCATTGTGAAATGGCAATGTATCGTTTGGTTCTTTGTCGTTATGTCGATATGTATCGACACTGTCGAAAAGTTCATTTTCTCGATACATTGTCAAATTGCGATGGTATCGTAAAACTCATTGTGTCGGTTTTACTTATATATATATATCGAATTTTGAACATATATCGGCTGGACAAGGTCGACAATTGTAAAAACTCGATATGTCAATTTTACTTTTTGCATACATATCGACTTTGGACATATATCGGCTGGACAAGGTTGACACATCGTTAAAACTCGATCTCCACTTGGTTTTGAGCAATCCACCATGATCAAGCAAGGGTTTTCTCTGGCTTCCCATGGAAAATCTAGAAGGTATTTTTCTACCAAACTTGGACAGAGCTTCTACTAAAATTTAGCTACAAAATGACAGAAATAAATTCAAAGAAATACTTACATAAGATAGCTAAAAATCCACTTCAAAATGGATGCCTGATAACCTTTGAAATGAAATGAAAACTCTGTGAATTGGTAAATTTTTTCTGAAAACCAAAGCCCATATTTATTACCTTCAAAAGTCACTGTGAAAGTGATTTTCTACTGCAGAATACCGTCGGTGGGTGTCAGCCGAATTTACCTTAACTTCTATATTTTTCAAAAAATCGGTTAAAAAGTTTAATTTTCCTTCCTCCTTCCAAGCACTTAAAATTGAGTAGACTTGGGGGATGTTTTGATAAAATTTGACACCGCTATTGCATTGAGAACGCGGGTTTTTGCTATGGTGGTAAAATCAGATTTTCATTTTATCAACCAAAAATCTTCTATTTTTACAAAAATAATGTTTCACCTAAAATCGGGGGTCTAAGCTTCCCTAGATTTTGAAACTAATTTTCTACTGTTTCAAACCCTCAAATCAATTTTCTAAAAATGCCAAAAGTTTACTTAAAACATACATTGACTATTATCCAAGTTTACCAATTTTTGGAATACGGGGTATTTGTCAAACTGGGGTATTTAGATAAATCACGTCTAAGCATCCTACTTCGGGTAAACGTTTGAAAATTCTGAAAAAACCATTGAGTAGCGTACTCAAAAGCTTAATATGTGTGTGAATTTCAAGGTCTGAATATATCAGAACAGTAGTCTTTCACACTCAAGAAGTTTTCAAGATACTATTCATGATTTTCATCTAAAACAAAAGATATTTGTGAAATGTCCAAAATACCCTCCGATCTTCGTCAGGTTAAATCACTGAGCAAACGAGCTCCGATTGGATCATATAATACCTTTTCGGGAAGCTCTTTCTGTATTCTATCATATTAACTAGTCACAAAGCCGAGTTAACGGTCTTATAATTTTGTCATTTTTTAATTAAGGGTCGGGTTATTACATCCTACCCCCTTAAACAAAATTCGTCCCGAATTTTCAACCAAAAGGAGTACATTTCTCTATGAATAGATCGGGATATAGCTCCCGCATCGTTGATTCACGCTCCCATGTCGTGTTGTCTGCCACATAATGCCTCCATAGTACTTTCACTTCAGGTATCGTCTTTTTCTTAAGTTGTAGAGTTCCAGTGCCCTGGATTTCTACTGGACCCTCATCGAAAGTCACGTTCTCTGTTATGTTGATGTCGTTAAAATTCAACACATGTGACAGATCTAGTTCGTATTTCCTCAGCATTGACACGTGAAATACATTATGTACTCCAGCTAATCTTGGAGGTAAAACCAAACGATAAGCCACTCCTCCGATCTTATCCAAGATCTTGAAGGGTCCTATGTATCATGGCGATAACTTCCCTTTACGACCAAATTGTCTAACACCATGACGTGGTGCAACGTGTAGAAATACATGGTCACCCACTAAGAATTTTAGAGGTCTGCGCCTCCTGTCAGCATAACTTTTCTGTCGACTCTGTGCTGTTTTGAGTTGTTGTCTGATAACTTCGATATTCCATTGTAGAGATGCCATATAAGCTACCACGCAATGAGTTTTCATACTCAAGGCATCTGCTACTACATTTACCTTTCCTAGATGGTAGGAGAGTTCGAAATTATAGTCTTTTAAAGTCTCCATCCATCTCCTTTGTCTCATGTTCAAATCCTTCTGAGTGAACAAGTATTTAAGACTGTGGTGATCAGAAAAAACATTAAATCTCTCACCAAACAAATGATGTCTGCAGAGTTTTAGTGCAAACACTAAGGCTGCTAGTTCTAAATCATGAGTCCGGTATTTTGTTCATGTCCCTTTAATTGTCTAGAGCCATAGGTTGCTATTCTACCTTCTTGCATTAGGACACATCCTAAACCATTTTTTGAAGCATCGCAATATACTTCAAATCCTTGACCTTGCACCGGTATAATCAACACTGGAGAGGTGGTCAATTTTTCCTCCAAACTCTGGAATGTCTTTTCGCACTCCTCACTCCATTCGAATTTTACGTCTGAAAGTTCCCTTCGGTGATAGAACAAAGACCGAGATTGTCCTGAGAGAGAGAGAGAGAGAGAGAGAGAGAGAGAGAGAGAGAGAGGGGTGAATAGGACAATCTCCGATTTTTATGGTCTTTATAAATTTCTTGATTAATGAACAATTTTTTAGCGGATTAATAATGTTAATCAAGAGAGATGGGTTGTGTGATCAAAAGTGTGTACAATTATAAGAACAATCACACAAGTAAAGATCAACACCCACAAGACCAATTTATAGTGGTTCGGTTAAACAACCTACATCCACTCTAAGACTCACACAACCTTGGGTTATCCCGAATTCACTATTTGGGGACTTACACCCTCACAATTAGAGTAAGAATTTCACCTCATTCAATCGGCTGGGAATTCCACCCACCATTGTGCCAGAGACGACGCTCTAGAGTTTGTTTAAAGTGGTTCCAGAGTACCTCTCCTCCTTAATCCTTTCCTAGATTTTGAAAGGTTCGACCAACCCAATGTTTGCTTCCTTATCCCTCTATTTTTTGTAGTGGTTCCGGCTTCCTTACCTTAGTCCACTTCACAAGATGATTTATAAACTAAAATCACTAAGAAGCACTTGTCCTTTATATGAGCTCACTTGTATATGTATGCTTCTTGAGGACGTCTGCCAATGTGATGTCAACGATGTCAAAGATGTGCCTTGTGTATGCTCAATCACAACCAATGGGAGGTCTCTAGGATTTAGATGTGCCAATGGATTCGTAGATCTATATTTCTTTCTCTCTCTCTCTCTCTCTGAATCACAATCAAGAAGATTAGGTGTTTGATTCACCAAATGTAGTGCATGGAGAAATGAGTGATCCTTCTGTTGGCCCTTGTTTAAGCTCACTGATAATGATGAGGGTCTAACTGATTAGCGAAATGATTCCGAACTAATTGCATAAAGATTAATCTATATAGAGAAGACAACTAGTTGCAGCAACGGTAATGTACCGACAGGTCGGGAGCACCGAGCGGTCAGTGATTAGAAATGTTACCGTTCAACAAACCGACTGTTGCGCATTAAATGCACTTACAACCATATAATCCTTTCTCGGTTGAGAGTTCAGGTGTCGCCAACTGGTTTGACAGTCATGGCACCGAGAGGTCGGTCCATACGAGACACTCGGTCTGGGGCAACACCATGCTGACAAAGTTTCTAGTCTAGAAACTAGTCTTACCCAGACTGACTTGTCGTCCCTTTACCGAGGGGTCAGGTCCTGGTACTCTCGATCGGTCTTGAGTTACCGATATGTCCATTTTCTTGAGAGCCCACCTGAGTTCTAAGTTCTAGAATTCATAAGTCTTTATCGAAGAGTCGTTGACCACGAGGGGTCGTTTTAGCCTTTCACCGAGGGGTCGGTGCATACGAGACTCTCGATCGAAGGCATACCCAGAATGACAGCTCTATATCCAGAACCTTTGTCATTCTGGCCAACCAGTCCTTGACCACGATGGGTCGATTATGTCTCCACCGATAGGTTGGTGAGAACGACTGGTCGAGCTGACAGTGAAACCAAATACATATTTCCAAGTTGGTTTCCAATTCACTGTCAAGTTTACTCTCTAGGCTTTTTAATGATTTTACCATTTGTTCAATGTTGATGTGTTTTAAATTTGTAATCTCGCAAGCACACGAATCATTCATAGTACAGCGATTGAGTGCGAGGTCAAACCCAAAGGAAACATTCAAAATATATGAAATTCAAAATACACATGCTTCAATTTTTATGTTTCTTAGAAAACTAAGATTCAAAATTAAATCTAGGATAGAAAATTAATTTTAATCTTTAAAAGTATATTTCCAACTAATCAAATCTTTATTTAAATAAATAGATCTACAATTTTAGAGCATTGATTAAAAGTGATTAAAATAATATTTTAATTAAAAATTACTAAACAATCTCATCACACATTCTAATTCACAAAATCTAGATCTAATTAAATTTAATCTTAACTAATTCATCAAGTTGTTAAGGAGGTTTTAAATACATGAAATAAATACACTTTAAAAGAATTAAAGATTTAAAAAGAAAAGCTAAAATACAACGTTCGAGTGAAATAAAATAAACATGAAAAGTAAGTCGGCAAGAAAAATAAATGACAGAAATAAAAACGCAGTAACGTAAAAGGTGGTTGTTTGGAAAAGACCGTTCATCGCCAAAAATATTTAAATAAAGAAACGACCAAAATTTGAAATTCATTTAAAAATCTAAGTTCCAGTTCATGTTTATCATCAATGTTACAATCATAAACTTTAAATTATAAAATCAAACCTTAGTAACTTAGATCTAACAATCTTAACCTAAGTCCTAACTATTTCATGTCCGATTAAATAATTAAAGTGTACAATCTTAAAATCAAGAAAAAACAATCATAACAGGAATTTAGAAATTGGATGTTTCAAGATTCTAAATGGGTTGTCCTTTGATTATTTATTGGAAAAATTAAATACAGGATTGATTGAATACAAGATATTTGGAAATTGAAATTGCAAAGGAAACTCACTTTTGAAATTCGAATTCTCTATTTATGCTTGAGTCTTCTCTTGGTATTCTCTTCAATCCTTTGGTCCTCTTTGGCTCCAGAGTCAAATTCTAGTTTGGTATGTGGGTTACTTGGATATTTATTGAACTTGGGATTGAATGGATGGCTAAGATTAAATCTAGGTTTAAGATAATGGCTGAAAGGTTGGGATTAGATCTAATTTAACATGGGTGACTAGGATTAAAAATTGCAAAAGGATAGGGTTTACAAAAGGGTGTACACAAATTTTGTGTGGTGAGTTGGCTTGGAGTGTAGTGCAAGCAAGGAAGGAGAGAAAATTGAGATTAGGATTTGGCTCTGTGATTTTCGAATTTCGTATTGTGTTTTAGTGTTTGGATTGTGCATTAACATGAATGGCTAAGATTGAGAGATGATATGAATGAATGGATGGATGATAAGATGATGATGTGGAGGCTATCCTAGATGAGATATGCACATGGATGAGATAAAATCAATGCAATATTCGAATGATGCATGTGTGATAAGGTAATGAAGTGTATGCAATGAACCTAGATGGGATTTGAATCAAATACATGGAGAAAATATAGTGCTAAAATCGAGCAAGGTGGAGATGAAATAGGATCTAGGTGATGTGTCAAGCTTGGAGAGGAATTAATGGGATTTACCATGGAGTATGCGCATGAATGGATCTCTAGAATGTGTGTGTCGTGTGATGCAATGCATTATGCGCATGAACACCTAAATTCTAGGATTTAATGAGATGCCTAGGGTTTTAATGAGATGAAACATGAAATGGAGGGCTAAGATTAAATGATCCTAGATCTAATGGCTATGATGCATGATGGATGATCTAATTGGATGAATGGATAGATGGTGCATGGATGATACTATTCCTAAGGTTTATTTATATGATGGATGGATTGGATGTCCTAGATCTAATCATGATGCATGAACGGGTTGGATTGACTAAGTGGATCTAGGGTTTGATGATATGAAATGCATGAGATGAATATGATGAATGAAATGAGCGATTTGCATTGGTTGATTGGCTTAATCGATGGTGTGGATGGGAGATTGGAAATTGGATGGATAAGATTGGTTCGGTAAGATGGGTCATGGACATGGGCTTTTGGGTTTGGACCTAAAAATGGATTTGGGCTTAGGGTTGGTGAACTTGGATTTGAACCTGGAGCATTGGATCTTTAAATTGGACTTGGACTTGAATTGGAGACTTGGACTTAAGCTTGCTGGGCTTGAATTCACTTTGGCTTGGCCCACATTGGGAAATGTGCCTAAGTGCTTGGCTTGGCCCAGAGCAAAACTTGGCCTAATTGAAGTGGATCTTTGGCCCATGGATCTTGATTTCACTATTGGCTTTTTAATTGCAGATATTGATTTATAAAATTCTAGACTCTCATAAACGGATCTAGATTATGCAATTTACATCAAAAGCCCTAAAGTGGCATGAATTAATTATGAAATTTCCATTTTAAGTGCTCTTCCGCCAATTATCCACTGTTTTATGCATGAATCCTGTTTTCCATCTTTTTATTTATGAAACTAGAAAAAACCATTAAACATATCTTTTATATACAAAATTAAGGCTAACTTAATCATAATTAAAAGGGTAACAATGTAAGATTATTAGACTCAACAAATAGCCACAAACTTAGATTTTGCTAGTCCTTGAGCAAAAATTTAAATTAAAAACCTAAGTCTAAAATCTAAAAACTGAAAACCTAAAAATCCTAAGCTAAATCTAATGTTTTACTTCTTTGCTAAACCAAAAACTATATTACAAGTAAAACCTAAAAACTACACTACTTTCACTGGCACTCTCGATTGCATTTAGCGTATGCACCAAGCCTTTAAGCCCCTAGGCTACCCCTAGCGGACAAGTTATAGTCTCGTGAGGGCTTACAGTGATGATACCCACAAACATCCAATTTTGTATAGTCTTTGTTTCAGATTCGGCAAAAACAAGTTCATAAGAATCTAGACATCATACGATTTCAAAATTTATTTTATAAGACTTATATTTAGAGTGTAGTGTGTGCTTAGCGAATATTAAATTAGTTTTATTTCATAAATAGACACAAGTTTCGTACCGAACATTGGAAGATGCGCTTTGACTTCAAACCTCACTAGATATCTCTCTAAAAGATTAACGCTCAGAGGTTGGGTTATTTTCTCTCAAAGGTATATGTGAGCGGAGTTTGTGTATTCAAATTCAAAATTTCTCACATATGTTTAAGAAAGCACGGCACATGACAAAGAAAATAATTGTTGTATCTCATGAATGGATGCCGCTTTCCTGATAAAGTTGAGTTATACATTATCATTTTCTTTCCTTTATTCTCCACATGAAATACCATATTTCAACTTAAGATCAATAGGTCTTCCTAATAGAACAAAATGTGGCTTGGGATCGGGTCAAATCAAAGAAGGATAATAAGACTCTAAGAAAAAATATTTCTTTTCAGCACTTTTCAAAATATTCATCTTTTTTTTTTTTTCACATCCTTCTTTTGATGTCAGGATGTTCTTTTTGTTCTATTTTCTTCTTTTTATTTACTTGTGCCCTCGTTTTCTATTACCATCCCATATTTGTCATCTCTAACCTTTTCTATGAATAGGTCATAGATATATTTTTAATGAGGCTCAGACTCCAAAACTGGAGTTGGGTTTGGTAAACATGGTTGATCAAGAAAATAGGCTAACTTAAAAGCTCAACTGGGAACTATCAGGATAAATTTGACCAAAGATAGGTAGGCATGAAGGCTCAAACGGCGCCAAAAACTTGTTGAAGTTTTAAATTTGTAAATCTCGTAAGCGCACGAACCATGTATAATATAGCGATTGAGTGCGAGGTCGAACTCAAAGGAAAATCTCAAAATATATGAATTAAAATTAAATTTGTATTCCTTTAAGAAGAATTATTTTCAATACGTAGAACCTTTATATGAGTCATTTATCTAACTTGGAAAATCAGCAAATAAGATGTATGAATTTGTAACACCTCGAATTTTCAATTTATTATTTTGTATAAAAATTATCCATTTAATTGGTGAATATGAGATATGGATCTTATATGGATAAAGAGTTGGGTCATGGCTCAATTAGGACCCAACGGTTTTGGAATTGGTCTCAATATAAATTAAGTGGGTTGAATTAATTTAGTAATGCATTATGTTCAAAATTAAATAAAAGATTATGCATGGCCGTGTATGGGATAAGATTGGCCGAATGTGAGGTTTATTTACTTATGTGATGTGCATAAGAGCAATTCTAAAAAGGAGTTCTTTCTTGGATTGGAATAGTAAGGTAATTGCTAAATTAAAATGGGCACATGTTATATTTTATTTAGAACTCTCCAAAGAGAGAAATACAAGGGGCGCACGGCATAGGGGTTTGTTTAGCTATAGCACATTCCAAATATGGGAAGGTCGGCCATTCCAATTTAGATACAAGGAAGGGGCGCACGGCCTAAAGAGGGGAGTAGCTATCTTAAGCACTTCCTAAATATGGACCAAGGAAAGATTATAAAAGGAGAGAAGGACTAGGGGCGCATGGTTTACACACCACAGTCGAATTTTATCTCTCCCTTTCTCTCTTAATCTCTCACTCATAGCAAGAACAAGAGGAAGAAAATGCAACAACAAGAAGGTGATCATGGCTTGAGAAAGATCAAGAAGAAGAAGAAAGAGGCTAAGGAAAGAAGAAAGATTGGAAGAGCAAGAACCGGTTAGTATCTTATTTGATAAATATGTTTTGAAATAAAGAACCATAGGGTTCGGCCATGGTGTGTGGCCGAACCCCATGGAAGAAGATTGGGTGATGTTTTGATGATTTTAATGGAAAGAAAGAATCATAGGGTTCGGCCATAGTGCATGGCCAAACCGCATGGAAAGATTTGATTTATTTTATTGGGTTATTAAGAATGAAAACCATGGAGATTGTTAAAAATAAGTATTTGGAGTAATGATATGTGATTTTGAGGGGATTAAATGGAAGATCCATGATTGTTAATTTTAAAGAGAGGATCTTGAACCATAGGGTTCGGCCATGGTGTATGGTCCGAACCCCATGGAGTTGTGTAGGTATTATTGATGAATTTTAATGAACTAAATTAATGGTCAAGATCATGAACCATAGAGTTCGGCCATGGTGTATGGCCGAACCCCATGGGGTTGTTTTGGAATGGTGGATGGATTTTTGGTTGCTAAATTTGGAAAGCATCCAATTATGGAAAGATGGTTTCTAATTTTGGAAACTATCTAATAATGGAAAGGTGGAGATTATCTTGGAAACATTCTATTTATGGAAGGAGGTTGCTAAAATTAGAAGCTACCTAATTATGGACCTTAGATTAAAATGGAAGGTGGAGTTTAATTATGGAAACCTTCTAATAATGGAAGGTGGAGTTTAATTATGGAAACCTTCCAATTATGGAAAGGTGGAGATTATTTATGGAAACTTAGGCATCATGGGTTTGGCCATGTGTATGGCCGAACCCCATGAATCAAATTTATTGTTTATGTTTAATGTGTTATGATTTTTAATGTTTGCAAGGATCGTATTATTGGTTATATAAGCCATGGATGACAAAGTTATAATTACATGCCAAAGTGGAGGATCATGGGTTCGGCCATGGTGTATGGCCGAACTCCATGAGGTCTATTTTATGGACATGATTGGTTAAGGAATTAATACAGGGTCTAATTATGATAGATTTAAATGAATGAGGGAATCAATGACAATCTTGTAAGTATATGGAAATATTGGACATAGGGTTCGGCCATGGTGTATGGCCGAACCCCATGAATTACTTATGGGACTATGTGTTTGGATTAAAAGAAATATGTATGGATTATTTGGAACCTAAGCAAGGAAAAAGGACTATGGTTATGAACAATGGCATAATTGTAATTAACTAAAGATTAGACCATGGGTTCGGCCATGGTGTATGGCTGAAGCCTATGGGGATTGGTCTATGGACTTAAAAGTTGTAAATCAAGTGGGACTTGGTTTTGATTGGTTATTGTATTATAAGGTAACGGGATCTCATAAGGCGTTTACGATCGGTGATCGATTCTTGGACGGAAGCACAAGGACTCGTGAACGGTCTTTGGTAGGATTCCACCTCTTTGAAACCATGGGTTTATGTACATTGTTTTTATCTTGATTTGATGAAGTTATATTGCAAAGGATATGTTTCAAATTATGATTTTTAAATGCTATGTTTATATGATAAAATAGTATGTGTTGTATATGTTTCAAAATGAGCTTTTAAATGCTATGATTTGTATAATTGCATAGCATGTGGACATTTGCATCTCATGCATGGCATGGGAGGGACGAACTGTAACCGGGGACCCACACTCCGTCGGGGCGTCCGTAAAACACTAGTGGGGGATACTTGATGAGGAGAATTCCATCAAGAGGATACTATGTAGTCGGAGATCCACCACTCCGTCGGGGCGTCCGTAAAAGAATCGTGGGGGATACCTTGATGAGGAGTTTTCCATCAAGAGTATTATGTGTGAAATGTAGCCGGAGGGTCCACACTCCGTCGGGGCATCCGAAAGATCTATGTGGAGGGGTACATTTTATGTACATGTGATGGGTGGGACTCATTGCATATGATAAGCATGGCATGGCATTGAATTGGGCATGATTATGATCTTTATTATCATACAAGGTTTTCGGTTTTTATCTGTATGATTGGATCTCTATTATCATACACTGTTTTGGATACGATGCTTTGTATGTATGGTATGATTTATTATATTGGATTTGATATATTTATTATATCTGGATTTTTGGTACTAACTTATGTGTTAACCCTAATTGGAATACCTACTGGGCGCGTTGTACTAACGCCCTATTTCTACCCTAGTGGATGATACAGGAAACGAGGGGAACGATGAATGCGAAACGGGCCTAGGCATCGGAGCTTGGAGGATTATAGTTTTTGTTTTTGTTAAGATAGTCATGGGCTTGTAATTTGAGTATCTAGAATTCGGATTTTAATAACTTAGATGGATTTGCTATGGTTGGATATTTTATTGAATAATTGAGTTATGATAATGATGATTACAGACTTGACGTACTTTGATATCTGAATGGAATAGAACTGTGTTCTATTATGATTCCGCATGTTATGATTATTATTCCGCATGTTTATATTGCTATGTGTGAACCGTTTTTCATGGGCTGAGTCCATGCACACATAGGGTTGGCCAGTTAAGGGTCGGACTTTAGAAGTTCGGGCTTAACTCGCGTCGTGACGTCCCGCACTCTATCACTCTACTCTGTTATAAAAAAAATAGACTCTGAATTTAAGGGAAGAAGCGAGTGAAAAAGGACGGGGCGTTGCAGAATTAATTGTCCTTGAATTAAAATGGTGAATTAAATGATAATCTTAATAATGATCAAAATTACAAGTTATAAGATTAAAGTACCACATCTTCCTATCTTTAATTGAATGAATTTTGAGAGAGAGTGTGTGATTAAAAAGAAGGTAAAGAATTAAAGAATGAATCATGAATTAAGAATTAAAAGATTAAATTATACAAGATTTGGGACAGAACAAGAATTTCACAACAAACATGAGATAATTAAAAGACAGAAAATTAAATTGCAAGAAAATAAATGGCTGAAAATAAAAGTGTAGTAACGAAAAGGTTGGTTGTTTGGCATAGACCGTTCATCATCCAAAATGAGTAAACAGAGCAAAGGCCTAGATCTGAAATTCACTTAAAGATCTAAATGCAATTCATATTTACTGATAAAACAAGATTCACAACATTTAATTTAATTAATCAAACCTTAGTAATCATGATTCAAAATATACAATCAAGATCCTAACTATTGCATACGCTCATATTCAATCAAATAAACAAAAGTTGTAATCTTGAAATTGAAAGTAAAATAATCATAAAATAATTTAAGAAATTGGATGTTCCAGGATTCTAAATGGAAGCAGTCTGAAAGCCAGGTTAATGCGACTAATCCATAAAGTATGAAGATAATTAAGGCCTTCATGAAATAGAAAATAGGTAGTTAAATAAGAAACAACTTTCCTTTGTTACCTATGGGCTTGTGTGATCTTCAGGAGTGGAGTTCAATGTGCAAGAATGAATAGATTTGAAAAGCATTTTTAGAATAACGTTTTTCACTTAAAGTTAAATTTACTAAATTTATTAAATTTAAAAAATTATAATTTACAAACTCCAAAATATCAATGGCTAACTTAGTTTCAGTTTTGAATAAATATTTAATTTAATAATAATATAAATTTAAAGTAAATACCAAATATAGTTAATGAAGTAAATTGATACAAAGAAAAAGCATCAATTTCAAGTCTAATAAACCCTAAATGGCTAAATGAGATGTTGGACTGACTGTCTTTGGTGATATAATCGAAATTTTCATAAAAAAGAAAAAGAAAATAGCAGGGGTATATTACCAGCGTAGGCTCAGACCAATATCTTGGCTGATATTATCCATATCGGCTGAATATCCAATACAGGGTCTGAATATTAGTCGATACGAATCGTATCGGCCGATTTGATACAGTTTTAAAACCTTATCATATCGGCTGACATGATTCGTATCGGCCAATATGCCGATATTAAAACCGCATCATATTTATCGGCCGAGATATTGACCGATACGTTTTTTTCAACCCCTGATCCGATATTTATATTTTCTATTTTTTTTTTCAAAAAACTGAGCTATTTTTTGTTTTTATTATTTAGGAAACAAAAATAACCTCCGATATTTATGGAAAGAAAGAAAAAGAAAAATATGGGCCATATCGGCCGATCACTCGCTTTTTTCACCACTGGTAAATAGCATGAATTTGCAAAGGTGTATGGCCCATCCGAGAAAATTGATTGTTTAAAAATGTAATAAGCATGGCATACAAGCAATGTACACAAAGAGTAAGGTCAAGGTCATGCAATTTTTGATGTTGCACGTGTCAGTACCATCGTAGCTGTGGGTCCCACTGGGGTTTGTCTTTGACTCTTGATTACCATGATAATTAGTTATTTGCATGCAATAAAAATATAGAATTTTTAAATAATGTAATTTGATGATTTTGTCAAGAGCATGGGAGACCGATATTTTATAAAATTTTAGCAGAAAAGTTTGGCATGCATGCGTCTGTATCTTAGAAAGAGTAAAAAGTAGTAACACATCATTTATTTATGCAGAAGAGTGGAGAGAGTGCCCAGTGAATCCATCCAGAGGGAATCATTATATATTGGTATAAACGTATAAGCAAGAATTTAAATAGACTATAATGTTGGAATAAAGGTCAGATATTTACTTTAATGTATGTATAGCATGTTCCATGTATAAATTATTTTTAATATGGCTTTAATTAATTCATCACACCTTATAATAATATGGATGAAAGAATGTCAATTAAGATGATATAAAAGATTGAAAATTAGTATTGTATTGAATATTGTTAATAAGGTTAAATAAAGAAATGAAAGTCAAAAGGCCAACTCTAATTAGATAGAAATAAATTATAATAAAGGTGGTAAAATGATGCTTAAAAAGTCATTTATTATTCCTTAAGTAATATTTACAATGATTTTTTATAACAATACATGAGCACAAATATAATATAATACGATTATTATAGACTTTTTCACCGTTGAGGCCACCAAAACAATATACACATTTATCTAAATAGATGCTTGGTGCATTCTAATCTTGAAATTTGAATCCTTCTCATTTCATTCCATTTTATAATAGATAGTTTATCTATAATAAGTAGTTTATTAATACTTGGTCTATGAATGTCAATCTTAATTATAAATACAATCTAATATAAATAGAATAATGTTCTAGTAATGATGATAATTTAATTTTTTTACTATAAAATAAACAGGACCACAATGGACCAAAGACCCTACCCACCTGTGTGGCTACCTTGTACTATTGATGATTGTTTCATCTTCTTGCCAATATTGGTGTAAATCTAAGATGAAATAGATAGAACCACCATAATCATAGTGAAATCACAACCACGTGTTTCATCCAAAGTCTACCAAATGACATATTTTTTTAGATGGACTTCCTCTGTTATGTTAGTCTCGTAGGACATTAAATATACACTTCTTCATTTAAATATTTTCATTATCATCATTGAAATTATTTTTATTTTTAAAATCGATTTTTGAATTGTATGAGAAAAATTAGCTTGTTCAAACCCATTGTGAGCGAGATGGACTATTATTTTAAATTGATGAGAAAAATGATCAAAATACCTAAGAAGCTTGATTGTTAACATAACCTTTAAGATGTTTCAGTTACATCTCCTTCTAAATGGGAGTTACTTCTTCTGATTGAGAGTTACACCCTCTGATTGGGAGTTACACATCCTTGATGTACAGTTACAGATTTTTCATTCATTGTATTTTCTTTAGTTATTGTATGTATTTTCCTATTTATACAAGATTATACAAGGATCTTCCAAGCATTGAGGAAGACACGTCAATTCTAGTGTCTAATTTAATACTCCCTCTGTCCCAAATTAGTTGTCCTATATGGATTTTGGAATTATCCCAAAATAGTTTTCTCATTTGTATTTAAGTAGTATAAAATGTAGTGAAAGTAGATGAGATCACATGAGTGCTTAGCCTTATATAGAGAAATCCTTAAAAAATACAAATATTTCAAATGAGACAACTAAAATGGGACGGAGGGAGTATGATATTGAGCCAGACAAATTAGATCCTTTCCCAGCAAAACAGCAGTAGTATCGTAGCATCTCTTGCATTTTCTTCCTTTTCTTCTCCCAGCAAAACAGCAGTAGCATCGTTTCTACATTGCTCTCACTCAGGCACAGGATGACCAATTGTTAGCCATGCTTTCTCCAGGTAGTACCACTCCTAGTGCTAATCTTGCAAGTATTGCCCTTACTGTTCCTTCTTATTCCGTTTGGATTATTGATACTGGTGCTAGCAATCATATGTGTTCGACCTTATCTTTATTTTCTTCATACCAAGCGTGTTCTACTCCTTCCTCTGTTCACCACCTGATGGCTTCACTGCACTTATCACACATATTAGAATTGTTCGTCTATCACCTTACATTATCCTTGACAATGTTTTCTTTTTCCCTCTTTTAAATTTAATCTTTTATCTGTGAACCAACTAACCATTTCCACTGGTTGCTTAGTGACTTTTTCTTCTTCCTGTTTTCTTTTTTAAGACCAATCAACGAGGAAGACGATTGGACAGGGTAACGTTCATAAGGGACTCTACTACTTCCATGCGGCTTTAGCACTGGCAGTACTTCCAACTCCATCTCTTGATCTCTGGCATCTCCGACTTGGCCATTTGCATTCTCAACATCTGAATAATTTAGCTAAAGACTTTCCTTTTATTACTGTTTCTAAAAATAAACATTGCAACATTTGTCCGCAAACTAAACAAAGGCGTTTGCCATTTTCTTCCAGTTCTATTAGTACCACAAGACCATTTGCTTTAATTCATTGTGATATATGGGGTGCTTTTTCACAACCATTAAATGGTTTTCGCTATTTTCTCACAATTGTCGATGATTTTACTCGATATACATGGATATATCTTATGCATGTCAAATCTGAAACAAGATCCATTTTAGAATCTTTTTTTGCTATGGTTAAAACCCAGTTTCATTCCCACATACATTCCCTTTACTCGGGTACTGGTGGTGAACTCTTTCCCCTTATCCAATAAGTTCGTTCAGATAATGGTATTGAGTTCCTTTCCACTCCTATGTAGCATTTATTTTCCACTAATGGGGTCATTCACCAACGGAGTTGTGTTGCCACTCCACAACAAAATGGCGTTGTTGAGCAAGCATCGCCATCTTCTTGAAGTTGCTCGTGCAATCTGTTTCCAAACACACTTACCCCTACAATTTTGGGGGGAGTGTGTACTCACAGCTGCTTACCTCATTAATAAAATACCAACACCTCTTTTAAAAGGCAAATCCCCACATGAACTTTTGTTTCAATCCAAACCAGATTATTCCTGGTTACGTATTTTTGGCAGCTTATGCTTTGGTCACAAACATAACATCAAACATAAATTTGACCAATGGGCAAAATCTGGTATTTTTCTAGGTTACCCTCATGCTCAAAAAGGGTATCGTGTTTATGACCTTGCCTCCAAAACCATTTATACTTCTCACGATGTCGTTTTTTTTAAAGGCATTTTTCCTTTCCGTGATTTGCTTCCTTCCACACCCTTTCATTCTCATGTCACTCCCTTGCCTATTCCTGATGACCTCAGTTTTGATTTTTCTCCTGCACCACCGACTGCTCCACCCTCCCATGTCCCAAATCCTACCCCTCCCACTCCTTCTACCACACGTGACCAACCCATTATCACACCATCTTCCATTTCTCCTGCAGTCCTAGTACCACCTGCCCGACCTAGTTGCGATCGGCATCCACCACCTCATCTAGCGGACTATCATTGTTCCATTGCCACTCATGAGCGTTCTCTCTCTCCATCACCTTCCACATAGACAGGTACTCCCTACCCTCTCTGTAATTATTTTTCTCATTCTAACCTTTCCGTTGCACACAAATCTTTTTTTTCCTCCATTTGTTCCATAGATGAGCCACATACATTTTCTCAAGCTGTCAAGTCCCCCCACTGAAGAGATGCCATGGAAAAAAAATCGCCACTCTTGAGAAAAACACCACTTGGAGCCTCACTTCTCTTCTCGCCAACAAAAAGCCCATTGGTGGCAAATGGGTGTACAAGATTAAATATCGGTCTGATAGTTTTATTGAGCGTTATAAGGTTCACCTGGTCACCAAGGGCTTCACTCAAGTTGAAGGACTGGAATATCATGATACCTTTGCTCCTGTTGCAAAACTGGTCACCATTCGTGCTCTTCTCTCCATCGCTTCTGTCAAGCGTTGGTCTCTTCATCAACTTGATGTTGACAACGCATTTCTACAAGGAGATCTCGATGAAGAAATCTATATGTCGCTTCCGCCTGGTTTTGCACGATTGAGGAGCAACGGGTTTGCAAATTAAACAAATCCATTTATGGATTGAAGAAGGTTTTGCATTAGTGGTTTGCAAAATTTTCTAGTATTCTTCTTCAAGCTGGTTTTTTGCAGTCTAAGTTTGACTACTCCTTATTTACTCATCATCATGGAGCTTCATCCACCTTTGTTTTGGTCTACGTTGATGATATCATTATTACAGGCAATGATGACCTGGCCGTTCAACGCCTCAAGCGATTTCTTGCAAACAAATTTTTTATTAAAGATTTGGGCAGTCTTAAGTATTTTCTCTGCATCGAAGTGGCCCGTTCTCAGACAAGTCTTTTTCTCTCTCAAAGAAAATACACCTTAGATATTCTCAAAGATACCGACTTAATTGGTGGACACATCTCTAATTTTCCCATCAAACAACATTTACGGTTATCTCCTGATGATGAAACCGTACTACTTGGTCCCACTGTCTATCGCCGCTTAGTGGGTCGTCTTATCTACCTTACTGTAATACGACTAGACATTAATTATTCGGTTAATGTTTTAAGTCAATTCATGCATGCCCCTCTCAGTGTTCATCTGGATGTAGCACATCGCGTGGTACGGTACTTGAAGGGTTTTGTCGGCAAGGGAATTCTTCTTTCATTTTCTAGCAGTCTTCACCTGCGTGGCTATTGTGATTCTGATTGGGCTGGCTGCCCTGTCATTAGACCTTCTACTACTGGGTACTGCAGTTTTCTTGGTTCCAGCCCCATTTCTTGGAAGACTAAGAAACAACCTACTGTTTCTCGATCCTCCGCTGAGGCTGAATACCATGCTATGGCTACTTTGACATACGAATTACAATGGTTGACACAATTGCTCGGTGATCTTGGTATTTCTCACTTTTCGGCTATCCCACTATTTTGTGACAGTCAGGCTGCGTTACATATTTCCAACAATCCTGTTTTTCATGAACGCACCAAACATATCGAACTAGATTGTCACTTTGTTCGTGAAAAAAACCAGTCCAAGCTCATTGTTCCTCGGCACATTCCTTCTATTGCTCAACGTGCGGATATCTTCACCAAACAATTGGGCAAGGATTTAATCCATGCTTTGATTGGCAAGTTGGGCGTTATTTCCAAACACGCTCCAACTTGAGGGAGAGTGTTAACATAACCTTTATGATGTTTCTGTTACAGCTCTTCTAAATGGGAGTTACTTCTTCCGATTGAGAGTTACACCCTCTAATTGGGAGTTACACATCCTCGATGTATGGTTACAGATTTTTCATTCATTGTATTTTCTTTAGTTATTGTATGTATTTTCCTATTTATACAAGATTATACAAGGATCTTCCAAGCATTGAGGAAAACACATCAATTCTAGTGTCTAATTTAACATTGATGATCATTAGTTTGAGACAAAACAAGGAATTATTGAGTTACTTGGTGAAGCCTATTTCAAAACCCCAAATCTTCACTGGAGCTTCCCATATTACATATATGACATACCCAACAAACACACAAGGATCTCTCTTACTTTGTGAGTAAAATAAATTATATTGTAGTCATACAGTGTGCACTTGAGATGTGATGCATAAAATTAAATTTAGTCAAGTAAACTGGCTTGGTCAAATTCAAAAGTATGATATAGGGTTAAAATCGAGTCTGGTCGGGTTGGTAACAACTCGACTTGAGTTAATATTAATGGAACCTGACCCGACTTGATTCGACTCGAACTATTGATCCCGAAATTTTCGACCCGACTCGACTCGAATTCTATACGGCTTTTTGTCTTCTCAACCTGACCCTGACATGCTGACCCAATTCTCATGACTTTACCCGCATGATTTCTCAAGTCAAGTTACGCTGGTCGAGTCAAAATCCGACCCGATTTTCACCCTTAGTATGATAGTAGCTAGTATGAAATAAAAGAGAAAAAATGGTGTCTATAAATTAATAAAAAATATGTCATTATAAGTCACAATAAATATTTTCTCTTATAAATACTTTTATTGCCACCTAGTAGGAATTAGTGAGAACAAGTAGAGAGTAGACTTTGCTAAAATTTAGAGAGGAAGGTTTTGGGTGCAGAATCCCCGTCCTTGAGTACACACACTTGACGTCGAGGATTTTGTTCGAAAATTCACCCTTTAACATGTTCCCTTAGTTGTTTGTCTCTTCCATTTATGTTCCATCAGTGTTTTTTACTTTCATTAGTTTATTTAATGAGCAAGAATCTCTTCGTTATCATGTATTAGTAATTCTGTATTTCACTTATTATTCAATAGTTAACATCCTCCTTGCATTTTATTACATCTTACCAAAGCTTTTACCATCCATTTCATTCTTTTCCAACTTTATACTTTCTCAATAGTTTTTACTATCATTCACAAGTTTTGTTGATTGAGAACATCTTTGATACTTCCATATTTGAGATCATACTGTGTATATATATAGCTAGTGTATTTTAACAGTGGTGTAATTATGAATAAAATTATCTCTGCCATGATTTTTCCCTTGAAGATTTTTCACGGAAACGTTTGTGTTGCCGTGTGATTGGATTATCATTCTCTATAATATGCGATCGTACATGTCAGCCATATCTTCAATCCTTCCTCGGAATTTCTTGTGGTACGAGAGTATTGTTTGGGTAGCATCCACGTAGTTCAGCCTTCTGCCACTTCTCCGCCACTGCAGTTTTCATCTGATCTACCGCTCTGCCTCCGACGTTGGGCGCGTCTGCAGATCTCCCGATCAGATCCAACCAGATCTGGAGATCTGAGCCGGATTTTTTTCTTCTTCAGATTTTTTTTTTTTTGCGTTACTGAACTACAGAGAGCGCTTGGCTGCTCGTCGCTTGCTGCTGATCTGGTTGATCTGTTGTTGACTGCCTTCTGCCCATCTCCGAGGATCTGCTCAGATCTGAACAACAGCTCTTTCTACCTCTCTCGCCGTCGGTGTTGTTGCTGACCCAGATCTGCCGCCACCACTCTGCTGGTCCTCGACGTTAGTTCATTGGCTGCACTGTGTGTCGAATCGGTGCTCTTCGAACTCTTCATCATCTTCCCCATGCCAGATCTGGGGCTTGCTTCCGCAGATCTGAACTCCAGATCTTTCTTTGGCATTAGATTTCCGCTGCAACCTCCAGCCGATCTGCTGTTTTGCTGCCCCCAATCTGATACTCGCTGCAACCTCCGGCCGATCTGCTGTTCTGCTGCTCCGATCTGATACCCAGATCTGCTTCGCTGCTCCGCCTCTCTGCTGTCCTCAACTCCCTTTTTTGAAGACCAGATCTGAGATCTATTTGCCACGCCCTTTGGGTTGGCAGCATCGTCTCTGGCTGCCTTTTGCGGCTGCCGTCTCCAGCCTTCTCTGGCTCTGTCGATTGGTTCCTGCAGTCTACAGAATTGCTCTTTGCTCGCCAACAGTCCCGGACAACCCAGATTTCTGCCACATTTCTCTCTTTTGCTTGCTGCCTTCTTGTGTGCGGATCTGCGGTTGCGGCATCCTTCCTCCAGAAGAGAGGCATTCTTCCATCGCTTGCACAGACGAGGATCTCTGGAAGACTGGCAACCAACGCCCACTGTCATCAGCCCTTCAGTGGTCTCTGACGACCTTTCAACAAATAAAAAACCTCTGCTGTTTGCTTCAAGTTGTTCATTCTTACCTGATTTTTTTTTTGGTTTCTTGGTGCCATGAGGAATTACTTTTCATTTGTTCAATGGGTGACTTTGATACTAATTTCAGTCTGAAATTATCTTCAGTTTTCTTAAATGAAAATAATTATGTGTTATAGTACAAGTTGTCATATTGTCTCTCGGTGGAAGAAAAAGTTGGGATTTGTCAATGGTCTGACGGTCTGTCCTGCATATTCAACTCTTTCTAAGTCTACTTCAGGCACTGACGTATCTACCTCTACAGATACAAAATATGACGTTTGGATTTCTACTGATCAGCTTGTTCGCTCATGGCTTCTCAATTCTATAGGACCACATATTGTTGGCATCTTCACCTTCTCTGACTCTGCTAAGGAAATATGGGACTCTGTTGAAAGCATGTATGGGACCAAAAATAATATTTCTCGGGTGCTTGAACTTAAAAACGAGATTACAGCTGCCCAATAAGGTGATAGAATATTTAGTGACTATTTTGGACATCTGAAAAGGCTGTGGGATGAATTAAATATCTATCGCCCATATACTACCGATGCACAGACTCTCTTACAACAAGTCGAAGAGGATAAGTTTTTTCTTTACTCAGTAATTTGAAGTCGGACTATGACCATCTGAAGAGCCATATTCTTATGACTGATCCTCTTCCCTCTTTGCTTAACGTTTGTGTTATTATTCACAGAGAAGAAACACGAAAAAAGACTATGAATTCTGATCTTCAGACTTCTTCTGAGAAAGTTGAATCTAGTGCTCATCTCATTGGCAAAGATAATCGCAAGGTTCCTTCTGGTCACTCTGGCACAGACAAAAAGCGACCCCTTGTGCGCAATAAAGGCAAACGAAAATTTTTCCACTGTGATCATTGTGGTAAAAATGGTCATTCTAAGGATTGTTGTTGTAAGCTTTTTCCTCATTTGAAAAGCACTTTTACAAAAAATAAGATAGATCAAGCCGCTCTCGCAGACACATCTCTCACTGTGAATCAATTAAGTCAACTCCTTCAACAACTTAGTAAGTCCGTATCACTTGTGCCATCTGCTGCCACACAGTCTCAGGTCAGTTACGAGCTTACCTTACTGTGTCCTCCATTGCTAATTCATGGATTATTGATTTTAGCGCCACTGATCATATTGCTAATCACCCATCCTCTGTGTTTGATTTTTTTCTCATTCTGACATGCATGATGTTTCTATTGCTAATGGGACTACAATACCTATCTTAGGGAGTGGGAAGATTCATCATTTTCCACATAGTTCTCCTACTGCTGCCCTTGTTGTCCCTTTATTTCTTGTCCAGCTCCTATCTGTTGGCAAGATCACTAATGCATTACATTGTGATGTTATTTTTTCACCCACATATGTCATTTTTCAGGACAGAAAATAGAAGAAGACGATTGGTGAGGGCATCTACCCCCACGGTTTGTACTTGATCTAATCTCCTCCTATTGCCTGTCATTCTAGCAGACCGATGACTCGTGACATTTTACATTACAGACTTGGTCATCCATCCGACCGAGTGTTATCTTGTTTATTTCCCTCTCTTTCTTTTGAGTCTAGAGCGTGTGATGTTTGTTTACATTCTAAAAAAACTCATTTGCCATTTATGTCTTCTATTTCTAAGTCAGATGCTTGCTTTGATTTAATACATTCAGATTTGTGGGGTGCTCCTCTTACTTCATATGATGGCTATAAATATTTTGTACTATTTATTAATGATTTTTATCGTGCAACTTGGTTATATTTGTTATGCTCTAAACCAGTTGTGTGGGCACCCCTCAACAGAATGCTGTGGCCTGAGCAGAAAAATAGGACATATCTTAGAAATTGCTCGTGCAATTATGTTTCAGGTGCATATTTTTAAGAAATATTGGTCTCATGGTGTTCTCACAGCTATTTATCTGATTAATCGCTTCTTAGCTGCATCCTTACTTTTCGGTCTCCTTTGGAAATTTTGAAAAATAGAAAGCTTGATTTATCTTATTTGCTTGTGTTTGGGTGCGTTTGCTATGTCCATCAGCAAGCTATCCACTGTGATAAGTTTGATGCTCGTTCTACTCGATGTGTTTTCTTTTTGATATTCTTCTACACAGAAAGGATGCTATGATCTTCTTTCTCATAGGATGTTCACTTCAATGAATCTGAATCTTATTTACAAGCATCAGGACATTCTGAGAATCGGTCTCAGAGGAGAACTTGTCAGATTTGATCCCGCTTCCAGTTGGACCTACAGGTGTCCCTACTATTCAAAATCACTATACTGAGCTTCCATCTGTACACACTCTTCCAACTTTCATTAGTGAGATAATTGACACAATTGCTGAAATTATACCCTCAACAAATGAGTCACTTCATACAACAGCTGACATATCGGCACCTCCTCTTCCATTGCGAAGGTCAAGGAGAGAGGCTCGGCCTCCAACAAAAATGAATGATTTTTTCACTTATCATACTGTATCATATCCTATTGAGTCTTGCCTGACATATGACAACGTTACTCCGTCCCATGTGGCTTTCTTGATTATAGTGTCTAGTGAACAAGAGCTAAGGATATTTTGAGAAACTAATTCTAATCATGTTTGGAAAAATGCCATGAAAGAAGAATTGCAGGCATTGAATAAGAATAAGACGTGGGATATTGTTAAATTGCCTTCCGGAAAGAAGACCATTGGGTGTTGTTGGATATATAAAATAAAATATAAAAGTGATGGCACTGTGGAGCAACATAAGGCGAGACTCGTTGCTAGAGGATTTATACAAACTTGTGGAGAGGATTATAAAGAGACATTCGCACTAGTTGTAAAAATGAATACCTTTCGGATACTTCTCTCTTTAGCAATAAATCAGGGTCAGAAATTATTTCAAATAGATGTTAAAAATGCTTTCCTGCATGGTGATTTAGAGGAGGAGGTTTATATAGTGTTCTACCATGTCATCCGCATGAATCCAAAGTTGGTTGTGTGCGCAGACTAAAAAAGGCTATATATGGGCTTAAGCAGTCGTCTCGTGCTTGGTATGCTAAGCTCAGTTCTGTTCTCATGAGTAACGGGCTTAAAAGAAGTGCTGCAGACTCTTCCATGTTTGTCAAGAAAGGTATTTCTGGAACAACTATTGTTTTAGTTTATGTTGACGATATTGTGATTACTGGTAGTGATAAAAATGAAATTTCAAAGCTTAAGTCTCTTTTGAACGAGAAATTTGCCATCAAGGATCTGGGTGTGTTAAAATATTTTCTTGGATTAGAAGTGGCCTACTAAAAAAGGGGCATCTTCCTTAATCAACGAAAATATGTGTTAGACCTATTACAGGATACTGGAAAGTTGGGAGTTAAACTATCAGATACTCCAACTGACAGTGGTGGTAAAGTCGGTAATGATGGTGAATTGTTATCTGATATTGGTCAGTATCAAAGATTAGTTGGTAGATTGATTTATCTAAAGATCACTCAGCCAGATATTTCATTTGCAGTCAGTTTAGTCAGTAGATTTATGCATGCTCCGACTGTTACTCACATGAATGCCGTCAACAGAATTTTACATTATTTGAAAGGTTCACCCGGGAGAGGTATATGGATGCGTAGGCATGGGCATTGTGCTGTTACCGCATACACTGATGTTGATTTTGCAGGATGCCCAGTTGATCGAAGATCCACTACAGGTTATTGTACATTTGTTGGAGGTAATTTAGTGACATGGAGGAGTAGGAAACAAAATGTTGTTGCGCGGTCAAGTGCTGAAGCAGAATACCGTGCTATGGCTTCAACAACAAGTGAAATTCTTTGGCTTCATGCTTTGTTGATGTAACGCCCCTTCCTTTTTCACTTACTTTCCGAAAATCAGAGTCTACTATTTCTTTTAAAAGTGATAGAGAGCGGGACGTCACAATGCGAGTTAAGTCCGGACTTCTATAGTCCAACCTTTAATTGGCCAACCCTATGTGTGCATGGACTAAGTCCATGAGAACGGTTCACACATAGTAACTTATTATCAATGCAGAATATAAATAACTGATTGCAGATTATAATAGAACCTAACACTAGTCCATTTTAGATAGCAAAGTACTTAACTTAGATTAAATATCCATACCAAACCATTCACAAACCATAGCAAATATCTAATTATTACATGCCGAAGTCTAATTACTCAAATTACATGTCCTCAAGTAACTTAATAAAATAATAAACCAATCCAAAGTTCTTATGCATTGCTTCATTCGCGATCATCATTCCCTTCGTTTCCTGCGTCATTCACTAAGGTAGAAGTAGGGCGTTAGAACAACGCGCCCAGTAGGAATTCTAAGTAGGGCTATCACATGGGTTAGTATCAAATATCATATCATCAAAATCATGTAAAATCATGTCATGCCATATGTCCTATGCAATGAGTCCCACCCATCACATTCCAGTAACCTCTTGATGGAATTCTCCTCATCAAGGTATCCCCACAGTGGTCTTTTGGACGCCCCGACGGAGTGTGGCCTCCGGATTCTACTTGATGGCATTATACACATCAAGGTCTTCCCACGATTGCCTTACGGACGCCCCAACGGAGCGTGGCCTCCGGTTACAAATTCCCCTCCCATGCCATGCATGAGATGTACATGTCCATATGCTATGTAATGTAAATACCATAGCATTAAAAACTTCACTTTTGAAACATAATATAATTGCAACATAAACCATCAAATAAGATAAAACCATATACATATCCATGTTTCAATAAGGTAGAATCCTACCAATGACAACTAGTTTGACCTTGCGTTCTTGTCCGAAAACCGTTCACGACCGTATACTGTTTGTGAAGTCCCGTCACCTTGTTACATAACAATAAGTCAAACTAAAGTCCCATAATGTCCAAAACCATATACACACTTTTGGGGGTTCGGCCATGGTGCATGGCCGAACCTCACCCACTTAAATTGGGTCCTTTTTGGTTTTAACCAATCACTTTCAAGTAGTCATTTTAAAACCCTAAATCCACCAAATATAACTTTGTGGGGTTCAGCCATACACCATGGCTGAACCTCACTTATTTTGTTTTAGTTCTTCCTTTGGGTTCTTAAGCCCAATCATGCAATTCCATTGATCTATCCATTTATACATTAATCATCTTACCTACATAATAACCTAAGTCCAAAAACAACACTTGTGGGGTTCGGCCATACACCATGGCCAAACCTCACTTACCTTAATTTTCACCCTTTCTTTTGTTTATCACTTAAACACCACTTAACTAATTTTTAAACCTTTAATCCACCAAATCCACCTTAGTGGGGTTCGGCCATACAACATGGTCGAACCTCACCATTATAATTTTGGTCCTTTTTAATTAAGTCCAAATGCCAATCCATTCATCTAAACATTCACATATTAATCAACCCGGTGTAGCCTTGGTTGGCTTGTGTAACAACACAAAACTGCCATCTTCTCATTCATTATTCATTTGGGAGTTTCATCCATGAGATGAAACTCTAAGGCTCCAACGTGTGCCTTTGTTTGAAATGTGTAACGGTCCATCTCCCATTGATTCTCCATTTGGGAGTTTCATCCATGAGATGAAACTCCAAGGCTCCAACGTGTACTCTTGGTTTGATTTGAAATAAGAAAATTCCTCAACTCTCCATTAATGATCCAAGTGGGGGTTTCATCCATGTGATGAAACTCTCATTCCAACTCACCTAACTCATGTAATTTAATTCAAATCAACTCAACTCACTTAACTCATCACTTTAAAGTCAACTCACTCACTTGATTGCCTTCCCATTTTAATTCAGCCCCAATTAAGTTAGGCTTGAACTCACTTGGTAGTCAACCAAGTCAACACGACCCATTGGGTCCCAATTGGGCATTTTGACCCAGATAACAACCTTGACCCAATTAAATGCACCTTACCCATTTACTTTAAATTGAACCTTATACCATAACCGTTGGGTCTTAATTGGGCCATTGACCCAACACCTTACCCATCTAAGGTTCATATCCGTTAATTCACAATTAAAATGGTAAATTTCGTAAATATTGATAACCTAAAAATCTGGGGTGTTACAGGCCGAACCTCACCCTTTTTGGTTTTGACCTCCCTTCCTTTGATCCTTGCTTATTTTTAACCAAACCAACATTACCTTGTTAATCATCTAACTTGCTAAATAACTTAGGTCCATAAAATATCCTCCATGGGGTTCGGCCATGGCCAAACCCATGGTTCTTCCATTCCATCGACATTTCTTTTTCTTTTGTTTCTTAGCTTGATCTGTAACGCCCCGCCCTTTCCACCCGCTTTAAAATCAGAGTCTGAAAATTTCTTTTTAAAAGAAACATAGAGTGAACAAGGGCGGGCATCACGACGAGAGCTAAGTCCGGACTATCCAACTCCAACCCTTAACTGGCCACCCATGTGTGCATGGACTAAACCCATGAAAGACAAACCACATGGAACTAAACAATGTCATGCGGAATAAACTAAACCAATTGCTGAAATAAACTGATTAGATAACAATTACAAGTCTCAATTATTAAAATAACTTATCCAACCATCCATTGTCAATATCATAAACAAACCATAGCAAAGGTATCAACTTATTACATGTCCATAAAAATGTAACTCATAAGACAGTAATATAAAAATCATTCCAACACCAAGCTCTTAAGCTTGGCTCCCCTCCTGGTCATCAACCTTCTCTTTCCCCTTCCTTGTTCCTGCATTATCCTCTAAGGATAGAATTTGGGCGTTAGATCAACGCGCCCAGTAGGTTTTCCGATCAGGGCTACCACATGGTTAGCATATAAAACATGCATATATATCATAGTACATGATTATCAATAAAACATCTGAAAACAATGCTATGTATGTAAGTGCATATGTAATGAGTCCCACCCATTACCAGTATACATAGCCATCAAGTTATTTCACAGTATTCTTTCATTGGGAATCTCACGATAAAGTAATCCACTGTAATCCTCATTTCCTGTGGAAAGACTCTCATCATTGAGTTATTTCACAGTGTTCTTTCATTGGGACTCACACGATAAGGTAATCCACAGTAATCCTCATTTCCTGTGGAAAGACTCTCATCATTGAGTTGTTTCACAGTGTTCTTTCTTTGGGACTCACACGATAAGGTAATCCATAGTAATCCTCATTTCCTGTGGAAAGACTCTCATCATTGAGTTATTTCACAGTGTTCTTTCATTGGAACTCTCAAGTCAAGGTAATCCATAATCATCACCCCATGCCATGCATGAGATGACAATGTATATGTATGTCATTTGTAAATACATATCTCATCATTCAAAACCAATTTGAAACATAATATCAATAACAACATAACTTATAAAAACATGATAAAACCAAATCATAATTGTGGTTACAAGTAGGTAGGAAACGTACCAAAGATTAGCTTCGGTGTTTGTTCTTTTTCACTTGATCACGACTCGCACGCCGTTCACGTTCCGTTACCTTGTTATGTAACAACAAATCAATACTTAATTTACTTGATTTCTAATCAAGTTTAGGTCTCATATACTATCTTGTGGGGTTCGTATATCCAATCCTATGATCATTTCATCCATAATTACCTTTATGCCATTTAGGCTAACCTTTTGTCTAATTTTCTTAAAACCAATAACCATAACTAATCCACCTTGGTGGGGTTCGGCCATACTACTTGGCCGAACCCTACCAATCCAATTTGGATCTCTTAAATCCATTCATAATTGTATCATGCTTAACTTTAGAACCACTAATCATTTCCATGGAATTGATTCATAAAACCCATAATCATGGTCCATGGGGTTCGGCCATACACATGGCCGAACCCAATGGTTCCCTTGGTTCAATAATTTTAACCTATGTACTTAACTTAGGCTCCACACTTTTACCAAGAGAAATACATGGTTCAGCCATCCAATGGCTGACCCAATACAATAACCATTTCTCCATTTTTAATCACATAAACCCCCATAAAATGACCCATGGGGTTCGGCCATTCACATGGCCGAACCTTATGGTTCTTTTGATGCAATTTTTCCAACACTTCTACATTATTTATCTACTGCATCTTAACCATAAAAACAGCAAGGTTTAACCATCCATTGCCAGCCTCATAACAATTACTTAATTCCATTTTTCAATCCTTTAAAAATCTTCACACATGGTATGGTTTTTATCCCCAAAAACCCTACCATTTATCAATAACTTTCATGGGGTTCGGCCATCCAAAGTGGCCGAACCCTATGCTCTAAATTTCCATCCTTTTAAACCTCCTCATCATACTTTACATCATTAATTAATTCGGCCACAACATGACCTAATTAACACATGTAAAAATCACCATGGTTTGACTGGTTTTTGACCTTTAAGAACATCAAACCAATCCATTCTTTTCATGGGGTTCGGCCAACCAAGATGGCCGAACCCAATGACATATTTTTTTTATCCTTTTTATGCAATCTTATCTAAGGTTAAATTCCCTGATGTAATTGGCCATTCCATGGCCCAAAGTATGACACTTAAGACCATGATTTAACCTTCCAAAACCATGCATCCTAAGTCTAATTTAACATCTTAAACAGTCCATGGTTTTATCTTACAAAAACCATCCAAATAAACCCATTCTTTTCATGGGGTTCGGCCATCCAAAGTGGCCGAACCCTATGATCCATTTTTCATCTCATTTATGAAGTACCATCCAAGGTCTAACCCTTGATGGATTCAGCCAAATAATGGCCAAATCATACTCCCTTCTACACTTTTATTTAACCAAATACTTATGTAAAAACTTACCAATTTCCTTGCTTCTTCCCTCTTGCTTCCTTTCTTTCCTTCCTCCTTAATCTCTTGCCGAAATGGTGCTTGATCTATGGTGAAACACAGTAGCTGGTTCGGTCCAAGAAAAGATGTTCTTGAGAGAGGGAGAGGGAGAGATGGAAGCCAAATTCTTCAAGGTGTAATCGGCCAAATGTTGGTGTTATTTCCTTTTGTCAATCAGCCCAACCTCCCTCATCTCTCCTCATTAATCCTTGATAAAACCAAGGAGGCATTGGGTTCCATCCAAGGCACCCCTTGGCACCAACCGATACACCCATTGGATTCAGCCCATGCATCTCATGAGATGAGATGTTGCCGCCCATCCTTGGTGTCCCTTGGCTTGGCCAAGGCACCCTTTCACTCCAACGGCTGGGATTGATTCCCTAAGTGTTGTGTGAGATTAAAACACCCTTCCATATCCATTTAACTCACTTGACTCAAGGCCCTTTTTATTCCAACTCAACTCACCCAACACAACATACTTAATGCATCATATTTAATGCATTTGAGTCAACTCATTTGTTAATTAAAACCCAATCCAATTCAGTCCCACTCAACCTGATTTAACTCCCAATTGAGCTCATTTGAGGGCCCACACGGTCAGCCATAGTCAACATGGTCAACCCGACCCATTGGGTCCCCATTTAGCTTGTTGACCCGTTTTGACTCCATGACCCATTTATGTGTTGTTTAGCCATTTGCATTTGGTTTTCACATGTGCATTAAGCCTACCCATTTATGCTCCACTTAATTTCCAATCAATTCAGCTTAACCCTATTAAATTTGGGCTCACCCAATGGTCTAATAAGTCCATTATGACCCATTGGGTCCAATTGGGTCCTTTGACCCAATTAACCATATTGACCCAAATTGATATTTATTACCCATTCATGATAATTTGACCCTTATAATATATCCATAGGGTCTTAATTTGAACAATGGGCCCCACCATTTCTTTTTTTGTTTTACAATCACATTTATTGAATTCACCAATCCAAGGGCATTTTCGTAAATATTCATCTTATTGAGAAATTGGGGTGTTACATGATCACCCATAGTTAATCATTTAATTTCTTAAACATGCATGGATCCACAAAATATCCACAAAATTGATTCATGGGGTTCGGCCATACAACATGGCCGAACCCATGATATCTCATTTTCATCCTCTCATTTCTTAAATCATTTACAAATATTAGATCCATAAACAAAATCCCTCCATGGGGTTTAATTATACACTTAGGTCCATGAAAAGTCCTTCAAGGGGTTCGACCATACAACATGGCCGAACCCATGGTTCTTTATTTTTTATCATCTCTCATCTTAGCCATCTTTTCATAGTTAATCACTTAGTTCATTTACACATACTTAGATCCCACAAAAATGATCCATGGGGTTCGGCCATGTTGGGGTTCGGCCATACAACATGGCCGAACCCATAGTTCTTCATCTCCATTTATTTCTTAGCTTGTTGGCCATGGTTCAACATGAAAAATGTATTAAAATCCATAAACATCCTTCCATCATTTTCATCATTTAGAACCCATTTAAAATCACCAACATTCTTCCATGGGTTTTCGGCCATGTTGGTTCATCATTTTTCCTCCATGATCCACATATATAAAATTTAGCGTTCTGCTATGCAAGGGCCGAACCATGATCCTTGATCATTCTCCATTCAATCATGCATGTTGTCATAAGTCATGTGTACATATTGCCCTTAATAACCTATCTTACCCATTAGCAAGGTTAGGGTTTTGTCACTCCAAATACTTAACCATCACATTGATGTTTCTTGGATGGATTTTAAATCCATGGCCTATAACATTTTGGCCAACTTTCCAATCCGAAATGGAACCCCATGGTTTCGGCCATTCCATAGCCGAAACCATGGTTCCCTTAACCTCCTTTTAATTTAATAAATCTTCTCAAGCAATACTTACCGATTCCGTGACTCCTCCGTTTTCTTTCGTTCCGTCTTGCTCCTCCATTCTTCTCCTTCCTTAGTATTTTCTTCTTCCTCCTTGATCTTCAGCCAAAGAGTGTTGCTTGAGAGGGTTTGAGATGAAAAACCCTAAGAGAGGGTTCCGCCAGGGAGTGAAGTTTGAGAGAGGGAGAGGAGGAGAGAATGGGAGGAAACTCTAAGTTCTTTTGTCTCAAGAAGAGACCTCGGCCCTAGGGTTTTGGTGAGAGGGAGAGGAATTGAGATGGAAAAACCCTAAGTGTTTTCTTGTTTTGGAGAGGGTCGGCCAAAGAGTGAGAGGAGAGAGTGAATGAGATGAGAGCCTTAGGGTTTTGGTTGTAACCCTAAGCTCCCCAACCATCCTCATCAAGGAGGAGTCTTCCCCATGTGTCCCTTGGCTACCCAAGAGGACACATGCCTTAACATGGCACACACACCCTCTCCAACGTTTTTGTGCCTAGGGTTTCCATTGAGATGGAAACCCTCCACCTCCCCTTTGACTCACTCCATCCTTTCATCTTCCATGTGACTCACCACCTATTCAACTCACTTCATTTAAATGAAACTCAAACTCCTAACTCAAGCAGTTGGATTTATTCTAAATTAATTAATTCCTTAACTCCAGTCACCTCACTTAATCCTCTTGGACTCACCTTTGAACTCACCTATGGTTGACCAAGTCAACATGGTGGCCGGCCCCACATGTGCCTTAGTCCACATGCCACCTCACTTGATGAGGTGGACTTGGGTCCCACGTGGCTATGCCACTTTGATATTATCTCGTATACTTGCCACCTCACTTGATGAGGTGGACCCCATGCCTTTGATCTTAATTGGGTCCATGACCCGATTAAATCCATTCCTTACCCATTTACCCTAATCATTAATTCATCTTGACCCATTGGGTCCCAATTGGGCATTTGACCCAATTGACCACATTGACCCAATTAAATAGAATTAATCCTATCCATGATCCATTGTACCATACTTGGGCCATTGCCCGAACTTTTATCCATCTAACATCCATTCCATTTATAAATCTTAATTTTTAACAATTAAAATAGATAATAGCCAATATATTTATTGCATTGAAAATCCGGGCTATTACAGATCAAGTGGCTTTTTACTCCAAAACTTCTTCGATCTTTAGAATTTTTTCATAGGACAAATTTACCCAACATAACTACGGTGTCAGAATGTCTCTAAAAAGTACTTCAAATTATGTCAAATCGATAAAAATACATCGTTTCGATTAAATCAATAGATTTTCAACTTGTATTTCTCTCCTGATTTTGATGACTTGATTTGCTTTTAGTACCCAACCCATCGTACGCCACTTGTGAAGATGGGTTAAAAACATATTATAATAAAATGAATGTTAAGATTATTCATCATAACTAAGACCCATATCCGTAGCCGACGTGGTGAACTTTCGTTCTGTTGCAGGTCTACAACGGGTTTTTTTTTTTTTAAGTCAAGAGGAAAATAAGCGTGAAACACATCCTTATCTTTTTCTCCCTCAGTTTTCTTCTTTTTCCTTTTTCATCATTCTTCTTTAAACTTTTCTTTTTCTTCTTCTTTCCACCGTTTCGTTTTCCTGCAAGTTGAGTTTTGTGGGATTTTCCAAGGGAAGCCAAAATTCCGTTAAAATCCGAGGGGAGGTGTAGAAATCTTCATTTTCTCTTATTTATAAGCTTTAGGAAGGATTAGAAGTGAAAATGGATGAAAATGAGGCCTAAAAATAAATTTTTGGAAACTTGGAGAAAAATATCTTTGTAATGGTCCAGCCTTAAAAAAATAATTAAAATATTACTTAAATATTAAGTCCATACATAAGTCTGTGTTTGCATGAAATTAGGCTTATTTCACCTCATTCTTCTTCCTAACAACCAACCCTTCTTCCTTAACAGCAAACGTTTGCTTCCTCTACCTTCCCTCTGTTGATTTTCACCCACTAAAGGCTTTCGATTCAAATTTCCTACGGTTGGAGCGCCCATTTGCACGGTCCTTTCTCTTCCAAAGGTAAGAGCTATGATCATTCTCTTTCCCTTTCTTCTTATTTGATGAGAACTTAATGGGATGTGTTGAGAATGGATTATGTGATAGATTTTAGGCCTTATTTGGAGGGGAATCCTTTGAAGTAACTGGGGATTTTTTGTTAGGGAATCTTGTTTGGGTGTAGATCTGAATTGAAATTGAGTTTTAAAACCATGGGAAGGGAAGTAAATTGTTAAAAAGGGTATATGCTAATTTTTGGTGATGATTCGTGGGAGGAGATTTGGGGATTACCCTTAGATTGAAGGGATTAATCTGGATTAGGGGTAAATCTTGGGTCTAGAGCTGTCAAACCCTGAACTTGTTGAGGTACGACCCGAAGATCAACCCGAGACATCGTGAATTGTTGCACACATATTATGTGAATGCATGTATGTTATTTCAGTGATTTAGGGAATGTACTGTGTTATTGATGTGTTTAATGCATGAAAAATAGGATGGATGTGCCCTATGCTATGCATGAGATGTTATAGATTCCCTATTATGTGATTTGTAGCATGCCTATTGTCTTTTTATGATGATAAAGAATTGTGATATTTGTTGGAGACCCTTGTGAAGGGTTGAGATTATTTGTTGATGTATTTATTTGAGTTTATGTTGTGAAAAAGGGAGTGAATTGGACTTAGAGTGATAAACCACCATGAGACGGGTTGCATGAATTGCAAGGACTAAGAATATGAGTATCTCAATTATGGTGTGTAGTCCATATCCCTAAGATAGCCCAATGTGATAATGATGTTAAATGTATAAAACATAATGGAAGTGTTATGCTGTCATCATTATGAAATTATGATCATGATGTGATTATGCCATATATGTTGCCCTTATAGTTGTGATTATGGTCCGTTGTGTTACTCACTGATGTATGCCTAGGAGGTTATCTAGGATGTGAGTATGGGACGTTGTATTTATGGGCATGGTGAGATTGAGAATACTAGTGTTGGGGTTAGACTCAAAGAGTATATAGGACTTGAGGATGTACCTTTCTCTAGTTTGGACCCCACTAGTAGTAGTCCCCACTCCCTAGAGGAGATTGGTGTGACAGGATGGTGGTTTTAGTTTAAGGTACTCTATTGGAACGGTGGCGTCTGCTATGGGACTTGGTAGGGCTGCAACTCGGGTCGGGCGGGTCTGGTTTTAATAAACCCAACCCTAACCCATGTCACAATATATTGAACCCGACCCAACCCGACCCAAATTAAAAACCCGATTTAATCAACCCGACCCGACCCGACCTGACCCGAGTTGCAGCCCTACCATTCTTACTTTCCTTGTTTCTCTTCTGCCTTTCCACCACCATCATCATCTCTCCTTTTGCTGATGCAAAAAGCCATTTTCCTCCTCCTCCGCCTCTTCGATTTAACCAAAACGGGCAGTTTAAGGATAGTCTAAAACCTGAAATCTAGCTGGCCTTTCGATTTGATTTGGATTTGCCTTTTCAGATGCCGCCCCCAACCCTTAGTAACGGTGAAGAGGGAAAGGAGATTAAGGAAAATCTGTAATAGCCTGGAATTTTTAAATCAATAAAAATGTGGCTATTATTTATTTTAATGATGGAAATTGGGAAATTTGATGGAGTAGATGGTAAATGAATAAAAAATTGGACAAAAGTCCAAGTATGGCCCAATGGACCATGGATTGGATTTAAATTCATTTAAAGGGTCAATGATGGTCAATTGGGCCAAGGATGGTCAAATTGGGCCCAATACCCATTTGGGACCCAATGGATCAAGATGATGTAAACTCTAAGGTAAATGGGTAAGAGGAAAATGTAATTGGGCCATGGGCCCAATGGTGATCCAACTAGTTGGAATGGATTTAATTAAAATTAAGTCACCTAAGTTGGTGATGAATTGACCAAAGTGACATGGCCGATTGGGACCCACCTCCACCTCACTAAATGAGGTGGCGAGTGGACCAAGGATTGTGGGGCCGGCCACTATGGTTGAATTGGTCAACCATGGGTGGAATAATAGAATTAGGTTAAGTGGGAATTAATTAACCTAAGGTAATTATCTAGTTAATTAAATGATTAAATTATCCAAAAGGGTGGTCAAAGGGGTCAAAAGATGGAAGACCTGAACCATTCCACCTTATCTCTACGTAAAAACGTTGGCTAGTGGTGGTTATCCCAACCATCACCATAAAGCATGATAAAAATCTTATGTGGGTTGGTGGGAGGAATTAATGATAAAGTGTATTATAAGCAACAAAAAGGAGTTGTTTTCATCTCATTCTCTCCACTTCACTCTCATTTCACCCTCTTCCTTTCTTGCTCTCCCTTATTGCAGTCCCACACCAAGGAAGAAATAAAAAGAAAAATTTGGAAGAAGAAGAGAAGAAAATAGAGGAAAAGTTCAAGAAATTAGCCACCACTCCAATATCAAAGCTTGGTATCTTCTTTATCACCATCTCCTCCTCTCCCTCTCTCAAATACACCCCATCTTGGCCGACCCAAGCTGTGATGTTTTCACATTGATCAAGCTCATCTTGGCTGATCAAACAAGGAGAAGAAGAAGGTAGAAGGCTAAGGAGTCCAAGAGGAGAAAGAGAAGCCGGAGGAGCTGTCGGATTGTAAGTATTTCTAAAACAAGAGATTAGATTTTTTTTAGGGTTTAAGAGATTATGAAATCCATTGCTTGGATTTAGTGGTGGCCAAATTATCATAGACCTTGGATCTCAAATCCATCCAATGGAAAGATGAGAAATGGATAAAGTGGGAGAGATGGATTAAGAAAAAAATAAAGGATGCTTTAAAGGTTTTATGTATTAAAATTTTATTCAAACATGGAGAGGTGATGGATTTTTTAGGAAGAACCATGGGCCATAGGGTTCGGCCATGTAGTATGGCCGAACCCCATGGTGGGTGTTTAAGTGATTTTATTAGGGTTGTAAAGAATGAAAGCCATGGAAAGATGATTATGATTTTTAGGGTTTTTATGATCAAATGTAGTGATTTTCGAAAGGGTTTTAAATGAAGAAATTCATGAAAATGTAAATGGTTTTATGGCCTTGAAAGACATAGATGGGAGTGAACCATGAGCCATGGGTTCGGCCATGGTGTATGGCCGAACCCTAGGGTTATGTGTTTGTAAATTTGAAGGGTGTAAAAATAGGGAAAAATGGTTGAGAATGGTGATAGTTTAAAATGGATTTTTAAGTGTGGGAAATAATGTTCTAAAAATAAAACCATGGGAGATTTTAGAGATGGAATGTTTTTAAATCCTATGGCGATGTAACAGTGGTTTTAAATGGGTTTAGAAGGTTGGAAGATATGGAGTAATGCATTAATAATTTGGAGGTTTAAAAAGGGTCAAATGTTTGTAAATTTTAAAGGGAGCTTAATGAAGAAAACTATGGTAGGTAATTAAGGATTTTTAATGGAGTTTTTAGGGTTAGAATCATGAAGGGATGATTAATGATTTTAGTTTTTTTTTAATGATTGAATGTAATAATTTTAAAGGGATTGTAAATGAGGAAATGCATGATGTGAACCTTCTCATGGTGTTAACATTTTAATGGATTTAGAGAATGGAGGCTATGAAAAGGGGTTAATGATTTATAAAGGTTTTAAATGAATGAGTATTAGTGAATTTTAAAAGGGGTGGAAACAATGATAAAAACCATGGAGAGTGATTGGTGAATTTAGAAGTATTTAGACCATAGTAAGGATGAAGGAATGTTGGCAACTTCAATGGATTTTAGATGTAGTTGGTAATGATCAAAATTGATAATTTAAATGCATGATGTAGACCTCCTCATGGGAGGGCTTATTATGGATCTAAATGTGGTGAGAAAGACCCAAGGAAAAATGGGGATTATGTTGAATTAAAGGGGCTGATTTTAATAAAACCCATGACCCAATTTATGAGCCATTTGATGGGCTAAACTTGGGATTATGTATGTGGTTAGATGAATGGAAAAATTAGGCTAAGTTAAGGACTAATTTGTTAATGTGCATTATCATGGTTGATGGAACATTAATGGATCTAGTGTATGGATCAATTATGAACAAAAATGTACATGGATTAAGTGAATGAGTAACCATGGAAGGGTAGTGGCAAAACTGTAAATATTGGCCAAAATGAAGAACCCCATGGGAGGTGACCATGGACTTAGTTGTTTTTAAGATGACCTTATGTATGGTTAAATAAAGCCTAGGGTGGCTGGTTTCTAGACTCATGTAATTAAAATAATTAATATGGTTAAGGGATTAAATGGGACCCACGAACCTAACTAGTAGGGTTCGGCCATGGTGTATGGCCAAACCCCACTAAGGCTTAGATAATGGACTTAGACGTGGTTTAAAACATGAATCTAATTGATAATATGTAATAAGGTACCGGACATCGCAAGCGGTGTGCGATCGGCGACCGAGTTTGTGGACGGAGAAACGCAAAGGAACGTTAGTCGGTATTCGGTAGGATTCCTACCTTTTTGTAAGCCATGGATTATGTGTTATGTATGAGTTTTTCCTTGATTTATTTTGGTAAGCATATAATTGTTTTAAGATGGATTTTAAGGCTATGATGTGTATATTGATGCTTTGCTTGATCTATTTGTTGATAATCAAATTATATGTTTTATTGATGGGACTTTAAATGCCATGGTTTGTGCTATCATATATATTACATAGCATATGGCATCTACATCTCATGCATGACATGGGAGGGATATGGCATGGGAAGGATGGAATGAAACCGGAGTCCATGCTCCGTCGGGGCGACCGAGAAGCAAGCATGGGGATATCTTGATGTGTTTCATCCATCAAGAGAGATATTATGAGTTATAACCGGAGTCCATGCTCCGTCGGGGCGACCGAGAAGCAAACATGGGGACACCTTGACGAGGTTTTGCTGTCAAGGGGGATGATTTGTGATTGTTTATATCTTGACGAGGTTTTGCCGTCAAGGGGGATGATTTGTGATTGTTTATATCTTGACGAGGTTTTTCCGTCAAGGGGGATATTGTAACACCCCATCCCGAAACGGGCGTGTTACTACCGATATTAAACCGATATATCACACATTCCAAACTGCCGGCATATTTTTTTTTTTTTTTTGACTAAACATCAACCACCATAAGGGAAAAGAGATACCATAAGTTCAGTTAACACAACAGTGCAATAGGTGGCTGGTACAGTCATCCACAACGATAAACAATATCCAAAATAAACACAAGGTTCTTTTTAAATAATAAAAAGAGAAAGTAACTAAGCAATCCGAAAGCATCATCGCCTAAGCCTGGTCTTGGGACCCGCTGGATCCCGCATCCATCGAGCCACCTGAAAGGCAAGGGGGTGAGTACTACATACTCAGCAAGGGAACACATGCATATAATCACACAACATATATCACACATTGCATATCTACCACTAAGGAATAACAAAGGTCCACGTACATGGTTCCCACACAACACGCACTCGACCCACCGTACGGGCCATTCCGTAGGTACTCAACATGGCCCATAACCACCTTACCTAGAAAACCTCAATCCCTTAACCAATGAGTAGGCGAGCACATCCTCAGCCTATTCGGTCGGCTAGGGATCACACACTATACCGGCGGGAGCTGTCCCTCACCGCTCCGTCCCTCGACCTAGGCGAGCGCCTCCTCAGCCTACTCGGTCACACAGGGATCACAACCTATGCCAGCGGGAGCTGGCCCTCACCGCTCCGTCCCTTGACCTAGGCGAACACCTCCTCAACCTACTCGGTCCACAGGGATCAGAACATATGCCAGCTGGAGCTGCCCCTCACCGCTCCGTCTCTCGACCTAGGCGAGCACCTCCTCAGCCTACTCGGTCCACAGGGATCACAACCTATACCAGCGCGAGCTGCCCCTCACCGTTCCGTTCCTCGACCTAGGCGAGTACCTCCTCAGCCTACTCGGTCATTCAGGGATCATCTCATCCGTCCCATATTCGAATATCGGAACTGCAAGTGGCTTCTAAGGTTACCTTGGGTGAACCAACATTCCACCTGATAGCCTATCTAGGATTGACACGACTGCTTCCCCAAAGGATCCCTATTGGGGACTTCCAGGCACCTTGTTCCCCAAGTCAGGTTACACCTCCCTCAAAGGTATATCTAGTGACCACAAGACAGACCGACCATTTTATTCAAGCTAGGGGCACGACTACCCACATCCAATCACAAGGCAGTACACATCCCATCACGCGTCCGCCGCATGGCCCCATATAGCCCTAATGTTATTTAACGTCCAAGCCCCTCCTACATTCTACGCATCTAACAATTGCATGTACGATTAACAATAGGCATGTGCAGGTACAATTAATAATAGGCATGTTCTCAATAAAGCAACATCCAATCCCAGTCAATCATGTATATTACAGTCTACCACATACTAGCATGTTGACATTTCATCATGTTATCAATCAATCACATCCAATTACTTAATCATGCACAACTGGTACAACATCAAGCCATCTATTATTCTTACTTCATTACCGGACGCGAATACACAGAGTGGTCCCCTCGCCACATACTTAACCGAACAGTTCCCTCGCCAAGTGGCAAAACCAGATATAAGGGGTCCCATTCTGTGCATTCCGCATCCACATGATTCGAAGATAAATAAATGCAGAAATGCGTATGTTAAAAGTATGACAGTTCTCTCACCGGTGTGCGTTTGAAAATCAATCGTGAGAAGACGGCTCCGTTGGTTTGAAGAGGGCTCGATCTGAAGAAAAAAGAGCACAAGAATAAGTAAAGGAGATAAAACAGGCTAAACTAAGCTCGAACTTAAAATGGACCCGAAATGGGCAGGGCCTGAAACTGGGCCGGGCTGAGACTGGGCCGGGCCCAAAGCTGGACTGGGCCTGAAATTGGGCCGAGCCCAAAACTGGATTGGGCCGAGCTGGGCTGAGAAGGATCAATGGCGAGCCGAGCTGGGCCCGGCTCAGCGGGGCCCACACTCGGACTCAGCTGAGTCAACTCGACTGCCCAGTTGAGCCAACTCGGCTGCTCAGCCGAGCTGACTCAGCTGCCCAGCCGAAGGGGGGAGGGAGAAAGAGGAAGAAAAAAAAATGCAGGAGGGAGTGGAAGAAGAAGGAAGAGGGAAAAACCGAAGGGGATTGAGAAATCCATCGGAAAACCGGGTAAAATCCGAGAAAATCGAAGAGAAAGGAAGGGAAAAACAAGGAAAATCGGTAAAAACCAAGGTAAGATTTGGGGGAGGGGGAAGAACCGACGGGAAAGGGAGGCAGATTGGAGGATGAGGGAAGAAGGAGAAGAAGATACTTGGCTCGGTTGGCCGGCGACGACGACTCTGAGGTGCCGGTCGTCTGAGCGAAAAGAGAAGGGAGCCGGAGATGAGAGAGGGAGAAGGAGGAAGGGAGAGGAGGCGGTAAGGGTACCGCGGCACTATAGCTGCGTGCTACAGTGCGCGACGAAGAAAAGAGCGATTTATAAGGGGAGGGTTTTAGGGTTTAGGGTTTTTTTTTTTTTTATTACATAAAATCAGATTTTTGCAAAAACAGTGTTTCAAAATCAGAAGAAAAATCGGACGTTAAACCTTGGGTGAGGAAAAGTGTGATTTTCAATTATTTTTGTATGACAAGGTATTAAATAGTTTAAATTACTAAAATGCCCTTCGAGCTTCTGAGCTCGGGATCGGGCGAGACGAGGCCTATAACGGGATCCATCCCCTCCCCGCTGCTACTGAGACCCTAAAATGCCGAAAAATCGGGTCGAGTCGCTACAGATATGGCATCATGATGGTATGGATGATGGGTGAGACACATGACATAAAACACCCATGGCATGGCATTCATTTTATGGTTTTCATTATATTATACCTATGTGCTTGTCATCACTAATCCATGTGTTAGCCCTACTCGGAGTCCTACTGGGTGCGTTGTCTAATGCCCTACTTCTACCCTAGCTGATGACGCAGGAGATGGTGGACACGAAGGACGAGACGGAGGCCAGGCATAGGAGTTTGGGAAGACGGAATACTTAGTTTATTTAATATATTTTGGAAATGTAATTCGAATAGCTTAACTCATCGGAATGTAATAACGTAGATTTCTTACTATGATTTGATCTTTACTTTGGACATTATCAATTTGAGATATAATTATGAATTTAAGGGTATTTTAGTAATTTAAACACCGTACTTCCTTGCTATCTAAAACTGGTAGGATAGTCTCTATTATAATGTTCCGCATTAAGTTATATTCCGCGAGCTTACGTTTACGTGTGAACCGTTCTCGTGGACTTCGTTCCACGTGCACGTAGGGTTGGCTAGTTAAGGGCGGGCCCTTAGAAGCTCGGACTTAACTCACGTCTTGACGTCTGCGCCCTTTGTCACTCTGCATTTCCAAAAAAAAAAAAAAATAGACTCTGATTTCGGTGAAAAGGGGCGGGCTTTACAAAATCACTTGGATATTTTCCTTTGGATTTCATTTGCACTTTCATTGAGGGAAGGTTTTTCTTTGGAAAAATCCCAAAAACCCACTCTCTTCTTGCTGCCTTTGCCTTTGTATACACAGAGAGAAAGAGAATGAGAGAGAGAGAGAGAGAGAGAGAGATTAGGGTTTTTGGGTAAAGGTTTTATATTAAGTTAATAAATCCGGGTCGGGTCGGGTCGGGTTGAAATTTAAAGATCTCAACCAAACCCGACCCGAATTTCGTTCGGGTTTTATCTTTTCTCAACCCGACCTGACCCTTGTAACCTGACCCGCATGATTTCTCGGGTCGGGTCATGCGGATCGGGTCAAAACCCTGCCCGAGTTGCAGCCCTAGGACTTGGTCTTATTTGTGGTTGTCGTTGAAGAGTATAGCCCCTCACATGCTTCGCGCTATAGGTCGTTCTCACGACTATTTTGTACAGTTTGTACAGGGTCAGATACTCGTGCGCCTATGAGGGCGGTACTACTTTAGTAAGACGCATTGCGTAGGGTTAGATACTCATGAGCCTATGTGGGTGGTACTGACTTAGTAAAATGTGTTGGCCGCGGGGTTGAGTACCATTTACTAATTGGGTAATGGGGCCAAATTGGTTAGGCCTTCATGTTTATGCGTAGGGATAGATACGTGGACACTCCATGAGGGTGGTAGTAGCTTAATAAGACATGATGGTTGGACGCAAAGTTAGACATTGCGCATCTTTAGATGATGAATCCATTTGGCAAGGTGCCCATGTTTGTGTGTAGAGTTTGGCATTACACCCTTGTTGGATGATATGTCAACCTGATAAGCCGTAATTTTTAGATCACCTTGGCATAGGACAGAAGGGACGCGAGATGATACACTTTATCTATGTTGCATGGAGATCTACTATTTTGTAAGTCATGGCCTACGTCCCTCAAGGTATCATGATGTTTTGACAACCCATTCCATAGAGGTGTTCTTGGGTGGACATTATGTTCACATTGATGAGATTGATAGCATGACATGATAGCATAGCCTTATTTATATTTCACTTCATACATTGTCATTATGTGGGCGCGTGAGTGTGTAGCATGCATATTTCTTCACTGAGTATTGTTATCATGTCCTTGTAATTTCAGGTAATGTTGCACTAGATCGGTACGAGGGACCCCAAGGAATAGCTTACTTATTATGGTGCTTTAGGCACACCACATATTCAGTTGTTTATTTCATTTATTTGATTTCAATTGGTGATGTTCATTTTACCATTTTATTCAGTGAGGATTTGTTATAATAAATTCTAGAAAGTTGATAACTTTTATGATAGGGAATTTATATCACCTTTTAGATATTAATGGTATTTGAGTTAGTTTATGATCTCGATGTTTGACTTGTGAGCACATGTGTGTTTCCCACAGTGATATTTGAATTCTTAAAATTATTCCACATCACGTGCCTATGTTTTGGGTCAGGGCATGACATCTTGGTATCAGAGCTTAGGCTCGTTTTCCTCTAGAACTGTGTGTGAAGTCGAACACTAATCGTCTAGGGTTTGAATTTCTGATGGAAGTATGAGTTTGTTATGGGTCGCAATAGGGTGAGCAAGATTATGAGTTGAGGCTTGGACCTCTTCTTGGCACTAGATTTAGGCGACTACTGTTTAGAGGTACCTCAGATGGGGTAACCAGAGTGATATCATAGTATGAGCTGGACCCATAGGCTGAGAGTCTTATGATGGGGGTTAGATAGACCAAGCAATGGTATGCTGGTAGGTAACCACCCGATAGACAAGTGAGGTCGTCACTTGTTCCATGTATGAGGAAGACTTGAGGGGATGTGTATTTGTGGCATCGGTTATGAATGTACAGAGCTTCAGCCAAGGACTGCTTGGACTGCAACTTTCATCATAGACCAAGAAATTAAGGCCTGAAGTTGGCTATGAGTAGTAGTTATGGTAGACTACAAGTTTTGTTTAGCGCAGTCTTGGATAACCTAGGACATTCTAGATCGGTGAGTCAATTTTGATTAATGACTCTATGAAGTCTGAGCTAAAGATTTTGGACCCAAAATAGGTTGGTGAAACCTTTCAGATTGTGTCTCGATATGATGACTAATGGGTCATAGTGGCCAGACATATTTGGATATTTTCTGAGGAGAGTTGCTTTGAATTGAGAATGATTATCTCCTTATGCGTCTGGACCTGAATAATTTAAGGCTACTAACTCGAGGCTTAACGTGATGCACTTTTGGTATTGGCATTAGTAGAGTAGTGGCCCCTCAGTGATCTACGAGGATAACCCCGATCTTTTTCCAATGGTAGGCCCCGTAATTTTACTATTAGATCTAGACAGATGTCTGGGCAATGCAGAGATGGAGACCGTTGTTCATGGTTTAAATTTGTAAATCTCGCAAGTGCACGAACCATTCATAATATAGCATTGTGAGAGCAAGGTCGAACCCAATGGAAAATCTCAAAGTATATGAATTTAAATTTATATCCTCTAAAAAGAATTGTTTTTAAGAAATTGAATTATTATATGAGTCATATATCTAACTTGGAAAATCAGCAAATAAGATGTGTGATTTCATATTCTTACATGGTGAATTAAATTAAAACCTTGATCATGATTAGAATTTCAAGTTGCAAAATTATTTAACACATTTTCCTATCTTTAATTGAATGAATTTTTGAGAGAGAGAGTGATTACAAAGAAATTAAAAAATTAAAGAATGAATCATGAATTAAAGAATTAAAATATTAGAGTATACAAGATTTGGGTTAGAACAAGAATTACACAACAAACATAAGATTTAACATAATTAGAAGGCAGAGAATTAAACTGCACGAAAATAAATGACTGAAATTAAAGGTACAGTAATGAAAAGGTTGGTTGTTTGGGAATAAATTGTTCATCACCCAAGATGTGTAAACAAAGTAAAAGTCTAGATTTGAAATTCACGTAAACATCTAAAATGCAATTCATATTTATTAATAAAACAAGATTCACAACTTTTTAATTTAAGTAATCAAACCTTAGTAATCATGATTCAAAACTTACAATCAAGATCCTAACTGATGAACATCATAAAACTACTATTTTACCCTTTTATATTAGATGAATTAGCCCTTATTTTGTAAATATGAGATATATTTAATGTTATTTTTTTAGTTTTACAGTGTGTTGTGAGAAAATATAGATATGCTTCCATGGAGGAGAGCTAGAGAGCCATGTCTCAACAGTTTCTCCATCAATCCATCTAGTCACAACAACTCTGAATTCCCTGCGATCACACCAGCCCAATACCGGGACCAAGTTCTTATGCCTCAGTTGAACAAGAGCCCTACATTCTTCCACAAAATCTCTTGAATTCATGCTTCCTCTGAAAAACCAGTGGCAGAAGATTGGGTCGTTGCAAACACATCCACTCAATACATCCCACTGTCGGTGACGCTGTTGGAAAGGGGAAACTTTCAGAAAAAAGAAGAAGAAATAATCAGAGCAGAGATGAGAAGAGATGATGGTGGAGTAGCATCAGTCTGCTGCTCACAGAGAGCAGCGAGACCCGATCTGGTTGCAAATAGCAGCCAGCTGAGAAGGGCAGCCATGAACAGCAGTAGTGGAAGCAGCAGCGGCGCACAGAGGAGGCAGCAGCAAGGCTCCATCACAAGGCAGCCAACGCCCAAAGAGATTTCCACATGGTGCAGTACGGCCTGGCCTTCTGGGTCTTGTTCCAATGGTTAATCAGCAGAGATAAAGCTAAGGAAGATAGAGAAAGCAGAGGCAAAACAGAGAGGATTTTCAGCAGCCAGCTGGGGAGAAAAGCAGCTGCAACCAACGACAGAAATCAGTGGTGATATCGGCATGAAGAGCTAAGGAAGAGGAATTTGATTTTGAACCGAAGGAAGAAGGTGGGCTGTTCTAACATAGAAGGATTTGAAACAGCTGCCGTATAGCAGCTGGATTTCAAGAATCAGAAGAGAATGAAGGATAAGATAGAATGTAGGAGGACAAGGATGAAGAAGCAGGTGCCGTGCAGCAGATGGGCTTCAACAGATAGAAGATAGAAAGGAAGAGCAGCTAGAAAGATAAGGAATCAAAAGAGATCAGAAGATAGAGGCGTGGAAGAGCAGGAGATGCAGAGAGGAGTCTGAGAAGGAAAGATGTTGGTTAGCTGAAAGTAGAGAAGGAGGAGAGATGAAGATAAGGTTTGGAGAAGAGTCAGCCGATCCTCAGCTGGGTTTCAAAGATGAAGTAGAAAAGATAAGAAAAGAAGAGGATAAGATAGAAGTTGAGTTAGCCGATCCTAGAAGAAAAAGAAGGGATAAGCCGATGAAGGAAAAGAGAGGACAGAAACTGAGAAGGAGATAAGGTTGACTTAGCCGATTAAGAAGAGATAAGGGGATGAAGAGTTAGCCGATGGAGAAAGATAGGGGCAAAAGAGAAGGAATACACGACACTCCTTTATTTGAATTTAAATGGGTCTCTTATCTCGACTGAATTTGAAGGGTCTCTTATCCCATCCCTTCTCGTCTATAAATTCATTTGTTTGAGACCATTGAAGGTGGAACCGGGCAAGACGTCGAAGGGATTGAAGTTGGACGACCAAAGACAGAGAAAAATATTTAATTTCTTGTAAGTTATTTATTTTTTATTTTTATGTAAAGTCCAAAGGATTGTATTTCATTTCCAAATTTTTAAATAAAAATTCATGGCAGTTGTTTAGATTTATGATATTCCCAGTGATTAAAATATTTAATAGTGATGGTTTGTTATTTTATTTTAATTCTTTTTATAACTCTAGAATATTTCATAGTCTAGGCCATGATTTCATTTTTTTAAATAGGATAACATGTTGCCTTCGATATTTGACCCGATTCCATTGTAAAATATGGAAACAATTTATTTATTATTTATTGATTTTATTTTTTCTTAAAAATCATCAAAACAATTTAACTAGGTTAGAAACATTTTATTTGTCTCTTAAATTTACATTTTAAATTAAATTTAGGTCATTTAAATTTACTCCATTATTTTAATCAAAATTTATTGTTAACCACTAAAACTAGATAATCGATTAATTAGTGTGCTAAATTAAGATTATAACTATATATTTTAGAGAATTATTTTATTAAATCATATTATTTTAATAGTGCCAATTTTTATTTCGTACATATATTTTGTGGATTTCCCTTGGGTACGACCTCGCACTCATACATTATACTATAACTGGTTCGTATGCTTGCGAGTTAATTTAAAATCAAATCTAGTTTTTGGCGCCGTTGCCGGGGAAATCTCGAAATAAATTGTGTGCTATTAGATTATGTGATTTTTGAAAATAAATCTAATACTGAAGATATGTCTTAATTTAGAATTTCATCTAACTTAGGAATTTTTTTTTAAATAAAAAAAATTTGAAACAAAGTTTTGATTTAATGGGGTGAAGTCCAATTTTCATAACCTTGACTTGATTTAAAATTCTTTTTAGGTTACAAATATTATATTTCTTCCATTAGTTGTAACTTTAGGACAATTGCACTTAGATTAGTATCATGCATTTTATTTTATTTTATTTATTTATTTGAATTAGAATATTCACCAAAGCTTTTATTGTTTGTTTTGCAGGAATTTTAATTATGCCGCACTTAAAAATCGATGGAGATATGCACAACAGGCTAAATCTTCACCAAAGCGTTAAATTGCAGGCTTAAAAAAAAAATTGCTGAAAATACGCATAAAAGGCTAACGTGAGTTTTTAATTTTTTTCTTTTTATTTTATATATCTCATGCATTCATATAGATTTATTTAGGGTGTTCTTTATTTCTTTATTATTACTTGCATTTAATCTGTCCATGCATCTAGGTTGTTAGTATTCATGCATTAGTTTAGATTGTTTTATTAATGTTTGCATATTTGTTTGAATGTTGTATGGTAATTTAGGACTGCATTTTCACAATACTTAGAAAAATAAGATTAGTAAAATTGGTTTATGCATCTCCCTAATAAAATCAATTAAGGGTTTCATGCTCATTAGGAACCTTTTCAATCTAAATTAATTTTTGTAACCGGTGAATATTTTTTCTTCAATCATGGTATCTAAGATTAGTTCTGTCACCAAGGTGTAAAGAGCCTAAGGATAAGTGGAAACTTAAGTAGATGCCTTGTGTTCCTCCACTTACCTGGGAACTTACCTGGCCATGATTGTGGTTAAACTCTCATCGGAGACTTAGATTATTTGGAAAGAAAAGTAAGAGCAAGTCTAGAAATAATCCTTAGGGTCCCATTAACTAAATAAAAAATTTGATTGCATTAGTGCAATTCAAATTTAGATTTAGGCATTTCTCTTGTGTGAATTTGGGTGAATATGAATGATCTTGTTTGTGTATGAAATATTAGTATTGTGACTCACACAATCATTTAGTTCGAGTCAAGTCTTCTGTCGATTTACCGATCATTGTGTCCGAAGCTCAGTCTAGCTCAGTCATAGACAGTCCAACTCCATCACCACCACCATAACCTAAAATGGCCCGAGAAAGAGTCGAAGAGAGAACCCTCCAAGATTATTTTTCAGGAGTCACTCCCAAGACACCATCAAGCATAGTTGTCCCACCAATTAATGCAGCCTTTGATCTCAAACCAGGCCTATTACGTCTTCTACCCACATTCCATGGACTTGATCATGAGGACCCTTACCTACACATCAAAGAATTTTTAGAAATCTGCGCCACCATCAGACTCCAAGGAATCTCTGATGAATCCATTAAACTTCGGTTATTTCCTTTTTCTCTTAAAGAAAAAGCGAAATCTTGGCTAAATTCTCTACCTCCAAATTCCATCACAACTTGGGATCTGTTAGCCAACAAGTTTTTGAATAAATTCTTCCCTGTATCTAAAACTAATGCCCTCAAGAAAGAAATTTCAAATATTAGTCAGAAAGAGGGTGAACAATTCTATGAATCATGGGAAAGATTCAAAGGTACGTTGAATAAATGCCCCCACCACGGTTTTGAAACGGGAAGACTCGTACAATTCTTTTATGATGGTTTAACTATATCAAACCGCACAATGGTCGAGTCTATGAAGGGTGGGGAATTTTTAATGCTAACTGCAACCAATGGATGGAATTTCTTAGAAACTTTGGCAGAAAGTTCTCAGCGATGGGACTTCTCCAAAAGAGATAATTCAGTCCAAACCTCAAAGAGAGGAGGTTTATAGGAAGTTAGTACCGACTTAGATGTTAAGCTTGCAATTGCAAACTTAACAAAGAAAATCGATACGTGAGCGATGACTCAGGCGATGAACCCAACATTAGGAATGAATGCAGAGGTTTGCCCGATGTGTTCTAATTTAGGACACACTGCTCAAAACTGTCCTTCCTTCGGACCTAACACTAAGTGCTCAACCGAACAGGCCAACGCACTCAATAATTTTGGAAGACAGTAGGGAACCCCTTTCTTTGCCACATACAATCCTAATTGGCGAAATCATCCCAATTTTTCTTGGCGCCAAAATCAACCTCCTGTAGGTCTAGGACCCCCTCAATATCAAGGTCCACCATATCAAAATCCACTATACCAACCACCTCAGAACCAACCATTCCACCCATCTCAAAGTCATCCAGCCCAGTCAAATCAGTCTTATCAATCCAATCCAACCCAGTCAAATCAGTCTTATCAATCCGGTCCGTCTCAACAACGTAAGCCCTCTCTCGAGGATACGTTGCAACAATTCATGCAGTCTACCCAACATGCTATGCACAAGCTTTAAACACAACTTGGGCAATTAGCCACCGCAATAGGAGTGTAACACCCCGATTTTTCAACGATATAAATATTTACAGAAAATGCCATTGGAATGGTAAATTAGAAGGTTATGATCGTAGATGAGAAAATTGTAGGGCCTATGGTTCAATTAAGATCCAATGTACATATTTTAAAGTTCAAATTAAAATAAATGGGTAATGTACATCTAATTGGGTCAAAGGACCCAATTGGGAACCAATGGGTCAAGGTAGACTTATTTGACCATTGGGTGAGCTCAATTTTAATTGGGTTAGGTTGAATTGATTTGGAATTAAATGAAGGATAAATGGGTATGCTTGATGCAAGTGTGTAAACCACCCATAAATGGGTCATGGCGCCAAATTGGATCAATAAGCTAAAGTAGGACCCAATGGGTCGAGCTGACCATGTTGACCATGGTTGACCTATGGACCATCAAGTGAGCTCAAAGGGTGAGTCAAATCATGTTGAGTTGGGGCTAAAGTGAGTTGGATTTGAATCAAAGGGTTGAGTTGATTCAAGTGAATTAATTGAGTTGAGTAAAAAAAGGTGAGTTGAGTTAATTGGATAATTTGAATTAAATGAGTCAAGATAAAATAGGTGAAATAATGGAAAATTGGAAAGGTGCACTCCATCAAGACCAACTCAAGGTGGTCCACACGTTGGACATGGAGTTTCATCTAATGGATGAAACCCCCCAACTTGGAACAATAAAGAGAGGTGAAGAGACATGATGGTTGCAAAGGGGTGCCAACAAGGGACACCACCTTTGGCCGACCCTCATTCATTAAAAAGGAGATGGACGGTCTCATGGGACACAACAAGAGTTGCAGCCGATTGGTCATGGGAGATGAAGGGACATGAGGTTTCATCTCAAGAATGAAACCCCCAAAGGAATCATAAAGAGGGAGGTGAAGAGACATGATGGTTGCAAAGGGGTGCCACCAAGGGACACCACCTTTGCCCGTTCCTTATTAACCAAGGAAAAGGTTTGGATTTCATTTCCACTCTCTCCCTCTCCCTCTTGGCCGAATCACTCTCTCCTCCTCTTGGCCGGCCAGCATTTTAAGAGAAAGAGATCAAAGTTTTCAGTCAAGGCCGCCCACACTCAAGTCAAGGACTTGGAGTATTGACCATCCCAAGTTTCTCTCTCATTTTCTCTCTCAAAAATCTACCCCCTTGGCCGAACCAGTCCTTGGTGTTTTCACCATTGATGAAGCACATAATCGGCTAAAGGATTAAGGGAGCAAGAAGAAAGGAAGCAAAGATCAAAAGACAAGAAGAGAGGCTAAGAGGATTGGTAAGTGTTTCATAAAAACTTAGTTAAATAAATGGGTTAAAGGGTTTTCAATCATGGATTTGAATGTCATGATTTGGCCATGATATGGCTGAATTTATCAAAGGATTAGACCATGGAAGATGGTGTGTAAAAGGGTTGGAAATGGATCATAGGGTTCGGCCACTTTGGATGGCCGAACCCCATGAAATAATTTGGTTATGTTAATGGTTTTTGAAAGTTAAAACCCATGCAATATGATGGACATTTTTAGATGTTGTAATTAGACATAAGATGTATGTTAAAGGGTTCAAATCATGGGTCATAGGGTTTGGCCACTTTGGATGGCCGAACCCCATGAAAGGATTTGATAAGTATATGGTTATTTTGAGGGTTTTGAGAGATAAAAACCATACAAGTTATGGAAGTGTTAAGGTGTTAAATATGGAGATAAGGTGTATGTCTTGGGTCGGCTATGGGATGGCTGAACCCTATTGTTTTTATGGCTAAGTTACAATGAATGAACTATGTATAAGGATTGGGAGATTTGCATCAAGAGAACCATAGGGTTCGGCCATGTGTATGGCCAAACCCCATGGACCATTGTATGGGATGATTAGAATTAAGACCATGCTTGGAAATTATAAATGGTTTTAAACCTTCCTGTGGATCAAAAAGGTTGTAAAAGATCTAAGAAAAATGAGAGAAATAACATCATGGGTTCGGCCATGGTGTATGACTGAACCCCATGGCCTATTTTATGGGTCATTTCATGGGTTAAGTATGAATCTAGGCATGTTTAAGTGATTAGGTATTAGGTTAAGGAAATGGCTGATTTATAATGGGTTTTGTGTTATGATTGATAAGGCATGGATAGATCCATGTTTATGGATCAGTTATGGACATAGATGTGCATGAATGGAAGAAGTGTTTAACCATGGAAGAAGGAATGGCAAAAATGTAAATATTGCCAAAAGTGAAGAACCATGGGTTCGGCCATGGTGTATGGCCGAACCCCATGGGGGATGATTGTGGACTTAGGGTTTAATTAAAGGACTAATTAAAGATGGTGAGGTTCGGCCATGTTGTATGGCCGAACCCCACTAAGGAAGATTTGTTTGGATGATGGTGGTTAGCAAAATTAAACATTGGTTAGACCAATGGCAAAACCGTAAATACAGGTTATCATGGAATGAAGGATTAAAGGACTTGAAAGAGAGGTCAAACCAAAGTGGTATGGTTCGGCCATGTTGTATCGATGAACCCTACCAAGGTATATTATTTGATATAAGGTGTTTATGTAAGTTATATAGATAGTATTGATCAAATGAAAAGGAAGATCAAATCCAAAGTGGGTGAGTTTCGGCCATGGGTATGGCCGAACCCCACAAGGTGGTTTTTGGGATTTAAATTTAATTAGAAATCAAAAAGATATGTTATTTACTTGCTGTTGTATAAACAAAGTAACAGGACTTGAACGGTGCACAAGTCATGAAAGGGTGACGGATTGAGAAGAAAGGACAACTTAAGTGAACTTTCTGTACGTTTTCCTACCTCCTTGTAACCACATATTATATTGATGTTTTATCTTGATTTATATGAGATATTTATTAAAGTATTATGTTCCAAATGGGATTTGAATGTTAAGATTTATATACAAATGGCATGTATTCATTAACATCTCATGCATGGCATGGGGTAATGAATATGAAATCCGGAGCCCACACTTTGTCGGAATGTCCGAGATGTAACTATGAGGCCTCCTTAGTTGATGAGAGTCCCACCAGGAGGAATACTTTGATGATGAGAGTCCCATCAAGAGTAAACGAAAGAACACTGTGGAATACCTTGATGATGAGGGTCCCGTCAAGTGATGGCTATGTATACTTGTGATGGGTGGGACTCATTACATTTGCATACATACATAGCATTGTTTTATGAGTTTTGATGATCATATATTATTATATATGCATGTTTCTATACCAACCATGTGGTAGCCCTAATCGGAAGACCTACTGGGCACGTTGATCTAACGCCCTATTTCTATCCTTAGTGGATGACGCAGGAAAGGGAAAAGGAAAGGTTGAGGATCGCGAGGGAAGCTAAGCTTAGGAGCTTGGATGATTAAGTTATATTTTATTTATGTTATTCGGAATTGTAATAACGTAGATATATTTGCTATGGTTTGGTTTGCTTTGAGTTGGATATTTATTTTTAAGTAATTTTGGATAGATGACTTGTACTTTGCTATCTAAACAGTTTAGTTCCGCATATTTGACTTATTTCGCAATCAATTATGTATATACCGCAAGATTTACTTAGTTCCATGTGTGGATCGGTTCTTATGGACTTAGTTCATACGCACATGGGTTTGGGCCAGTTAAGGGTCGGACTTTGGAAGTCCGGACTTAGCTCGCGTCGTGACGCTCCCCGCTCTCTTCCACTCTACTTATCTATAAAAAAAAAGTGGACTCTAATTTTTGGAAGGTTGGAAAAGGACGGGGCGTTACAAGGAGATAGGGAGAAAGGTAGATTTCCCAGTCAGCCTATCCTAAACCCCAAGGGCCAAAATGAAGTTTCATCGTCTAATCTAGAAGATGCTAACTCCATTATTGCCTTGAGATCCGTTAGACAGGGAGATAATAAAATGAAATTACCTAAGCAACCGGAAGACCAGGCCACTTGTCATTCCAAGCATCAGGATGACCCATCTAGTTCATCCCCAGTCCAAAACAAATCGGATCCATCTGCTAGAAAACCTTACGTACCTAGGGCTCCGTACCCTCAGAGGCTCATCACCAAGCAAGGGGTACCTTATGGTGACATATTAGAGGTTTTCAAACATGTCAATATCAACATTCCTTGATTAGATGCCATCAATCAGATACCCTCATATGCTAAATTTCTTAAAGACCTCTGTACGGCGAAACGGAGAACTAATGTTCCTGTAAAAGCATTTCTAGCAGAAAATGCAAGTACTCTCCTCCAACAACCGTTCCCAATTAAACATAAGGACCCTAGGTGCCCAACCATTGCATGCACCATTGGTACATATGAAGTTGATAGGGCCTTATTAGATCTGGGAGCTAGTGTTAGCCTACTGCCATACTTCGTTTATGAGCAGTTGGGGCTTGGAGAGCTGAAGCCCACTCCTATCACACTACAGTTAGCTGACCGCTCTATAAAAATTCCAAGGGGTGTGATAGAAGACGTTCTGGTGAAAGTAGACAAATTCTACTTTCCAGTCGATTTTGTTGTGTTGGATACACAACCTGTTCAGAACGAAAGTGGGCACATTCCGGTTATTCTAGGACGACCATTTTTTGCTACCGCGAAAGCTATTTTCAATTGCCAAAATGGTAAGCTTAAGTTGTCGTTTGGAGATCTAACAACAGAATTCAATGTGTTTGGCTTATGTCGACAACCTTTCTACACAGACGATCCGTGCGAGGTTAACATGATCCAGAGTTCTGTCCAAGAGTCTTTCCTTCACTTCATTTGTGATGACCCATTTGAGAAGACTCTGTCCACTTTTAGCACAGACTTCAATGAAGATGGTAAACAAGAAGTGAACGAAATGATGCATCTCCATATGTGCGAAGGTTCCCCAAATTCGAACCTCTCCCTATTAGTCAATCTGTTCTGATCCCTTCTATCGAGAAGCCACCAAAGTTAGAGCTCAAGCCACTTCGTGAGACACTTAAATATCTTATCTTGGACCATCAGAAACTTTATCTATGATCATAGCTTCCGATTTAACTTTTGAGTAGAAATCTAAACTCCTTGCTATTTTAAGAGATCACCGTGAAGCTATTGGATCGTCCATTGCCGATCTCAAAGGAATTAGCCCCTCTGTGGTCATGCATAAAATTCACTTGGAAGAAAACTCCAAGACATTCAGTGAACCACAGAGACTGTTAAATCCGGCCATACAGGATGTGGTACGAGCTGAGATTTTAAAACTTCTCGAGATGGGTACTATCTACCCTATCTCTGATAGTAAATGGGTGAGTCCGATACAGGTTGTACCTAAGAAATCGGGTGTTACGGTAGTAAAAAATCAGGATAATGAGTTGGTGCCAACCCGCATCCAAACAGGTTGGAGAGTTTGCATTGACTACCGTAAGCTGAATACTGTCACTCAAAATGACCATTTTCCTCTTCCGTTCATCGATCAGATGCTTGAGTGGTTAGCCGGTCATGCATTTTATTGTTTCCTTGATGGTTATTCCGGCTATAACCAGATCTACGTTGCTCCTGAGGATCAGGAGAAGACGACCTTCACATGTCCATTCGGTACGTTCGCATATCACCGTTTGCCATTCGGATTGTGCAATGCACCAGCCACTTTTCAACGGTGCATGATCAATATTTTTTCCGATATGGCCGAACGTTTCCTAGAAGTCTTCATGGATGACTTATCTGTGTTTGGGTCCACTTTTGACCAGTGCCTGCACCATCTGAGCCTTGTGCTAATCATGTGCCAAGAAAAGAACCTGGTATTAAATTGGGAAAAATGTCACTTTATGGTAAAGAAGGGCATAGTACTAGGGCACATTATCTCTGAAAAGGGTATCAAAGTGGACAAGGCAAAGGTCAACCTGATCTCTAATTTACCAAGACCCCAAACCGTTAGAGAGATCAGGTCATTCTTAGGCCATGCTGGTTTTTACAGGAGGTTTATAAAAGATTTCAGTAAAGTTTCAAAACCTCTCTGTAAACTCTTGACCAAGGATGCTAATTTCAATTTTGATGATGAGTGCATTCAAGCCTTTGAAAAATTGAAAACCGCTCTGACCTCCGCTTCGATAATACAGCCACCTGTTTGGTCTGTCCCCTTTGAAATAATGTGCGATGCCTCCGATTATGCAGTCGGAGCCGTTTTAGGACAAAGGTTAAATCGGTTGCCTCACGTTATCTACTATGCTAGCAAAACTCTCAATGACGCTCAACTCCATTATTCCAATACGAAAAAAGAGCTGTTGGCAGTCGTTTTTGCACTAGACAAATTTCGATCCTACTTAGTGGGTTCGAAGGTCATTATCTATTCTGATCATGCAGCACTTAAGTATCTCCTTTTTAAGAAAGATGCTAAGTCTCACCTGATCCGATGGATCTTGCTACTACAAGAATGTGATATGGAAATCCGAGAAAAGAAAGGTTCCGAGAATGTAGTAGCAGACCACTTGTCTAGATTGATAACTGAGTTCACTGATGAGACCAGTCCTATCACTGAGTCCTTCCCTGATGAGCAACTCATGCCAGTATCCCAAGTACCATGGTTTGCAGATATTGTTAACTGTCTTGTTATTGGTCAAATGCCCCCGCATTGGACTAAGCAAGATAGGTCTAAGTTTCTGGTCCAGGTCAAAAGTCTTATTTGGGATGACCCTTATCTGTTTAAATACTGTACGGACCAAATCATTCGTTGGTGTGTCCCAGAAGAAGAGCAGCAACGTGTCATAAGTTTCTGCCATGACCAGGCATGTGGAGGGCATTTTAACACTAGGAAGACAACTGCCAGTGTTGATTTTATTGGCCCTCCATGTTTCGAGACACCCACACTTTCTGTGTCTCGTGTAATAGGTGTTAAAGATTGGGAAGTATCTCCTGTAGAAATATGATGCCTTTAAACCCCATCCTAACCATTGAACTTTTTGATGTTTGGGGCATCGATTTCATGGGGCCATTTCCTAATTCTTTTGGCAATCAATATATCTTTGTAGGGGTCGACTATGTGTCAAAATGGGTTGAAGCGGTGGCATTCAAAACCAATGACCACAAGGTTGTCCTCTGCTTCATTAAAGAAAATATTTTCTCTAGATTTGGAATTCCACGAACCATCATTAGTGGTGGGGGTAAACACTTTTGCTGTAACGCCCCGCCCTTTTTCACTCACTTTCTTCTCAGAAAATCAGAGTCTATTTTTTTTTTTTTATAACAGAGTAGTGATAGAGAGAGGGACATCACGACGAGAGCTAAGTTTGAACTTCTAAAGTCCGACCTTTAACTGGCCAACCCTATGTGTGTATGGACTAAGTCTATGAAAATAGTTCACACATAACAATATCAACATGCGGAATAACATCATAACTGCGGAATCATAACATCCGGAATAATAATAGAACCAAGTTTTATTCCATTCAGATAGCAAAGTACGTTAAGTCCTTAATCATAATTAACATATCATAATTATCCAAATAAACATCCAACCATCTAAGTTATTACATGCCCGGAAACTAGTTACTCAAATACATGTCCATAAGTAACTTTATTCAAAATAAAACTAAATCATCCAAGCTCCTATGCCTGGCCCTTCTTGCGTTCATCGTTCCCCTACTTTCCTGTGTCATCCACTAGGGTAGAAGTAGGGCGTTAAAACAACGTGCCCAGTTGGTATTCCAATTAGTGCTAACACATGGTTATTACAAAACATATATAATATCATAATGTCCAAAACCATATAAAACGATGCCATGCAATGTTGACAAATGCAATGAGTCTCACCCATCACATGTACATAAAAGTACCCACCACATAGGTCTTTCGGACGACAGAGTGTGGACCCTCCGGTTTCTTCTTTATGGAAAAGCACATCAAGGTACCCCACATAGGTTTTTCGGATGCCCTGACGGAGTGTGGACCCTCCGGTTATAAATCCTTCACCCCATGCGATGCATGAGATGCCAATGAAACACATGCTATTTTATCATATAAACATAGCATTAAAATCACATTTTGAAACATATCCAACACATGATATTTTATCATATAAACATAGCATTTAAAACTCACATTTTGAAACCTATCCTTTACAATATAAATTCATCAAAATAGGATAAAAACATTGTACATAAAATCCATGGTTTCAAAGAGGTGGAATCCTACCAAAGACCGCTAACGTGTCCTTGCGTCTTTCGTCCGGTAACCGCTCACGATCGTAAACACCTTGTGAGGTCCCGTTACCTTATAATGTAACAATCAATCAAAACCAAGTCTCACTTGATTTTACAATATTTTAAGTCCATAAACCAATGCCCATGGGGTTTGGCCATACACCATGGCCAAACCCATGGTCTTTCATTTTTGACCATATTTACAATAATGCCATTCTTACCATTTTTATGCATTAATCTGATGATAACCCAATTAATCATCTAAGATACATCAAACATTAAGTTCAGCAAACATTCCCCATGGGGTTCGGCCATACACCATGGCCGAACCCATGGTCCCTTATTTTCACTTAATTACCAAAATGCCATTACCTCTATCATTGTCTCTCCAATAATCCAATCACTAATTTAAGTTCATAAAATCCATTCAACTTGATTCATGGGGTTCGGCCACACACCATAGCCGAATCCTATGATATCTTAATTCCATTTAAATTACAATATTGCCATTCATAGCTAACCTCCCATTTTAGCATGTATTTACAACTTTGCCATTACCTTATGTTTATGTCCAAAACCCATCCATAATATTAACACATAAACTTAATAGATCCATAATTGGTTCATGGGGTTCGGCCATGGTGATGTCTAAGTTTCCATTTTCATCAATAATCCATAATTAGAAAGTTTCCAAATTTATCATCCATCCTTCCATAATTAGAAAGTTTCCAAATTTAGCATCCATCCTTCCATAATTAGAAAGTTTCCAAATTTATCAATCACCAAAATAAGTCCAATAATAATACCAATGCAACTCCATGGGGTTCGGCCATACACCATGGCTGAACCCTATGGTTCATAATCCTCCTTCTAAAAATTATTAAACATTAACATTCATCCCTTAATCTCATTCCACGGTCTCCATTTAATCCCTTCAAAACATTGGTATTCCATCCATGGTTTTTGTCATTCAAACCTCCATTAAATAATCCATGTCCTTCCATGGGGTTCGGCCATACATATGGCCGAACCCTATGGTTCCATATTCCCTCTTTTAAATCCAATTAAAAACATCTAACCGTCCAAGGTTTCCATCATTAAAAATCCATACATTAAATCAGTATTCTTTCATGGGGTTCGGCCATGCACTGTGGCCGAACCCTATGGTTCATGATTCCATTAAAATTATCAAAATCATCTCCCATTCTTCTTCCATGGGGTTCGGCCATACACCATGGCCGAATCCTATGGTTCTTTTCTTTTAAACAAAATTTATAAAATACTAACCGGTTTCGATTGATTCTTGCTCTTCCAATCCTTCTCCTTTCTTCTTGATTTTTCCCAAAACTGTGAACACCTCTTGCTGGCTGCCTTCTCCTTCTCTTTGTGTAATGCCGTGAATGATCTTGAGAGAGAGAGAAAATTCAGCTATGTGCATAAACCGTGCGCCCCTCTATGTCTCTCCTTTTATTATCTCCAATTAAATCTTATCTTAGAAGGTTCTTGAGATAGCAATTGCCGACCTTCCAATTTATGCTCCTCCTTTCCCTCTTTCTTTAATAACTTCCAATCGGCCAATGCTAAGATAACAATAGCAATGCCATGCGCCCTTGCCTTGACCCTTAATTTATCTCACTTGGTCCCAATTTAGAAAGTGCTTAAGATAACAATTCCTTAGTGCTGTGCGCCCCCTTGCTTCCCACTTTGGGAGGGTCCCTTAATTAGCAATTTCCCTTGTTTAAGATATTCTAGCACATGCGCATATCCTAGATATGCAATGTCACACACGGCCATAAATAATCTATCTCATTCCTAAAATCTTTCCATGATTCCTTTATGTGCATAATCATAGATTTAGAAATCCCTACACACGGCCATTGTAATCTTCATTTAATTTTTAAACATCTTCTTGGATACTCAAATCCAATATTCGGCCATGCAGAATCTTTTATTTAATTTCTGACATAATGCATTATTAATTTAAATCGGCGAAATTAAATTTTTTTATTGAAACCAATTTCACAATCCGTTGGGTCTTAATTGGGCAAAGACCCAACACTTTACCTATCTAATATCCATATCTAAAATTCACAAATTAAATGGGTAATATTCATATATATATATATATATTAATAAATTGAAAATGCGGGGTGTTACAATTACAATCGCCCATTTGCTAGTTTGCTAAAATCATATGGGGTGATGCATAAAGTGGCTACTCCTTATCACCCACAAACAAGTGGCCAAGTGGAAATTTCGAATAGAGAGATTAAGCGTATTCTCGAGAAGACAATCAATCCAAATCGGAAAGATTGGTCTTCTAGACTCATTGACGCACTATGGGCGTATCGTACTGCTTTTAAAACACCTGTAGGAATGTCACCCTACCTTCTGGTTTATGGAAAGGCATGTCATCTTCCGGTTGAGCTAGAGCACAAGGCCTATTGGGCAATCAAAAATTTCAATTTTGCTCTAGACTCTGCTGGACAACATCGGAAACTTCAGCTTGTTGAGCTGGAGGAATTACGAAATGAAGCCTATGACACAGCTAAAAGGTACATAGACCGTGTAAGGTCTCGGAATTTGTGAATTAATATAAATGTAAATATTATGTATTTTAATTATGGAAATTGGAAAATTGGTGGAGTAAATGGTAAATGGGCCAAAATTTGTATAAGGGCCCAAGTGTGGCCCAATAGACTATGGTTTGGATTTAAATTTATTTAAATGGGTCAAGAATGGTCAAATTGGGTCAAATACCCATTTGGGACCCAATAGATCAAGATGTTTATGCTCTAAGGTAAATATGGGCTAAAATGAAGAAACCCACTAAGTTATGATTTATGGGCTTGGAAATGATTAAAACTTGGATTGATTTGGTAATTTAATAAGGTACCAAATAGCGCGAGCGATACGCGAGTCGGTAGCCGGATTGTCGGACGAAACGAAATAAAGACTCGAGTCGGTATTCTATAGGATTCCTACATTTTTGTAAGCCATGGATTGGGTGATGTTTTCTTTAATTTATTTTGGAAAACATGTGGTTGTCTTTAAGATGAGTTTTGGATTATGCATCTTGTGATGTGTTCCTTTAAATTATTTTGGAAATTATGTGAATGCTTATGATGGGTTTTGGATTAAATATTGTGGGATGGTTTCCCTTTGATTTAGTTGGTAATCTTGTAATTGTTTTAAGATGGGTTTTATTATTATTGAATTTCATATATTACATGGCATATGGCATCTACATCTCATGCATGGCATGGGAGGCATATGACAGGGGAAGGATGAAATGAAACCGGAGTCCATGCTCTGTCGGGGCGACCGATAAACAGCATGGGGACATTTCACATATGTATTATTATACCTTGATGAGGCTTTGCCATCAAGGGGGGACTCTTGTAATTATGATACCTTGATGATGGTTTTTCCATCAAGGGGGGATGCATAGTGTGGACCGCATCTTGATGAGGCTTTTCCATCAAGAGGGTCATAGCGCGATTATGGTATGGATTTTATTTGGGACACTATGGATGGTTGAAAAAGGGACATTGTAGAATGAGGATGAGATTGATGGGTGGGATTCATGACATAGAACACCCATTGCATGACATTGCCCAAAGTGCATGGTTTTTCTATAATATTATCTGCATACTGTTATTATTAATCCATGTGCTAGCCCTACTCGGAGTCCTACTGGGCGCGTGTTCTAACGCCCTACTTCTACCCTAGCTGACGATGTAGGAAATGGCGGAACGGAAGGACAGGACAGGAGTCAAGCTTAGGAGCTTGGGAAGGCGGACTAATTATTTTGTTTAAGTTTATTTTGGGAAAATGTGTATTTGTATAATTTAACTTGTCGGAAATGTAATAACTTAGATGTCTTGCTATGTTTTATAAATTATTTTGGACAGTACAGTATGAGGGCATTTTAGTAATTTAATGGATATCTCTTCCCTACTATCTGAAAATTGGTAGAATAGTGTCTATTATCATCTGCATTAATTTTTATGTGTTGCGAGCTTTCTTTCTATGCGTGAACCGTACTCGTGGATTTATGTTCCACGCACGCGTAGGGTTGGCCAGTTAAGGGCCGGGCTTTAGAAGCTCGGAACTTAACTCGCGTCGTGACGTCCGTGCCCTTTGTCACTTTTATGTAAAAAAAAAAAAAATAGACTCTGATTTTCGGTGAAAAGGGGCGGGCGTTACAGACTGGATGAAAGTGTTTCATGACAAACACATATTGAGAAAATCTTTTACAGTTGGTCAGAAGGTCTTGCTGTACGAGTCAAGGATGCATCTTTTTCCTGGGAAGTTAAGGTCCAAATGGATATGTTCATTCATTGTTTCATCCGTATTCCCACATGGGGCAGAACAGATCAGGCATCCTACGAGTGGTCGTGCATTCATAGTTTATGGGCAACGATTAAAGACATTTTTAATGTTCCCCATCCCTGAAGAAGAGACCGAGGTCGAGTTAGCTGATCCTGTGTATCAACATTGATTTTGAGGATCCAAACCCATTCACTCACCTAACCATCTTCATCATTTCCATTACCCAAACCCACATATCCATCTGTCTATGTCTGAGTTCGTCTGAATTTTCAGTGTCTAGTTTAAGTTTTCATTGAGTCAATCTAGGATTTCCTTATTTGGTCCATTTTGTACCTCATGCATTCCTAGGTATGTCCGAACCCCGATTGTTCATTTTCTAAAATATTTTTTCTTTTACACCTGGTCAGTGTCAATTAGGGAACATTGAGGACAATGTTCAATTTAAGTTTGGGGGTACTGAGGTCATTTTATCATTTAAAAAAAAAATTTGTCTTTGTGACCTGCAGATGTTAAAGAACTGGATAGGAGTCATGCACGTAGATGGTCGAGTTTTTGTCTTTGCTTTGTGTCTGCCTAAAACACAAGTTCCCCCAGACTTGTGTAGGAAAATAGTTTCCTTAGCTATGAGGGTGAGGAAGCTGGAAATCCAAGAGGAGCAACCCAGACCTCTTTGTGGTCGAAGCACTCTGGCTGCAAAGAGGAAAGCTAAGAGGCTAGGAATCTGTCACAAATGTGGACGTGGGAATTGTAATGGAATAATATCTGAGCAAGGAGTTCGTTGTGTGATAGCAGCAAAACATAGACCTATTAGTGAAAATAGACAGATTTATTTGGATTTAGTTAAAGGTAGAGTAAGTTCTGAAAGACTGAGACTCTTTGGTGTCCAAAGAACTATTGATTTTCCCTTAGGGGACTATAAACGTCTTGACAATCTGACGTTAAACGAGTCATAGTTTTCTTAGGCAGAGAGAGAGAGACTTAATCTTTTAAGGGTAGAGTAAGCAAAAGCTGAGACACCTTGGTACTTAACAAGAATATCAATTTCGGTCTAAGAAAATCATGCGTCTTGACGATCTGACGTAAAAAGAGTCATATATATATTTTTTTTAGCATTAAGACGTAAATAAAAATCTTTATACCATACTTTTCCGGAAAGATTTTTATAGGATTTATGCTCGGAAGTACATATACACAGTCATATTAATGTAAGTCTGAAAAAGAAAAATTTTCATGAGTCGAGTGATCACTAGAGGATTACTAGTGGAGACTTAAACCCAATGAGTTTTAGAGCCATTATGTCCTTCTGAGGGTTATAAGTAAACTCTTATTTCTTTGATAAGCACATTGAGTCATTGAGTGATCTCATTATTATTGATTTGGTCATATTACTAAGAACGCCATAAAATTTGAGTTAGTACACCTGAAAATTTTCTGAATTTATTCAAAGCAAAGAAATCATCCTATGAAGCTTAGAATAGGATATAGACCATTTTAGACAGTTTGAGCCTTTAAGCCCACCTATTTTGGTCATTCGATCTTGATAGTTCCCCATTTGAGCCTAATATAGCCTCTCTTATTGACTAGCCATATCTTCCATACCCAACTTCGGATATGGAGTTCGAGCCAAAATTTTATATCCATTACTATCATCATATGAGAAAAGGTTAGGGAAGAATTTGGGATAGGATTCACTGAAAAATGAAAATAAAAGAGAAAATAAAAATGAGAACATCCATACATCAAAGAGGGATGTTGAAAAAGAAAAGAAAAGAGGTTTCCTTAAAAAAAAAATTGCTGAAAAAAACATCCATACGTCAAAATGGGATGTTAAAATAAAAAATTGTGAAAAATATTAGAGGAGAAATATCCCACTCATATTATGAAGACCTCTAACCTTTTCTTATGAAAGTGTTAATTTTTAGAGTCTTTTATCCCTTCTTTGATATGACCCGGTCCTAAGTCTCGTTTCGTCGTATTAGAAAGTCCTATTGATCCTAGTCCAAATAAGGTATTTCATGTAGAGAATAGAGGAGGAAAAATAAAGGTGTTTGACTCAACGTTCTTAGGAAAGTGGCATCCAATCATGAGATTAAATATTCTCTTCATTTATGACGTCCTTGTTTAAAACATATGTGAGAATTTTGATTTGAATAAGTAAACTCTACTCACATATACCTTGAGAGAAAATAAACCCACCTTTGAACGTTAGTCTTTCTGAGAGATATATCTGGTGGGGATTGAAGTCAAAGCGTATTTTTCAATGGTGATTATAAAACGTGTGTTAATTTGGAAAAAGAAGACTGTCTTAATATTGGCTATCACACACGACACTCCGAGTATAGGTCTTCTAAAATGAATTTTAGAGTTGGATGATATTTAGATTTTTGGCTGTGTTTTTGTTGAATTTTTTTTTTTAAAAAAAAATTTGATGTTTTGGGGTGTCATCACTGGAAACCCTCACGAGACTATAACTCGTCCACTAGGGGTTACCTAGGAGTTTAAAGGCTTATTGCATACGCTAAATGCAATCGAGAGTACCAGTGAAAGTGGTGTAGGATTTTTAAATTTTTAGTTCGTAGTTTTTTTTGTCTTGCTCGAGGACTAACAAAATCTAAGTTTGGGGGTATTTGATGAACATCATAAAACTACTATTTTACCCTTTTATATTAGATGAATTATCCCTTATTTTGTAAATATGAGATATAGTTAATGTTATTTTTTAGTTTTACAGTGTGTTGTGAAAAAATACAGATATGCTTCCATGGAAGAGACCTAGAGAGCCATGTCTCAACAGTTTCTCCATCAATCCATCTAGTCACAACAGCTCTGAATTCCCTGCGATCACACTAGCCCAATACCGGGACCAAGTTCTTATGCCTCAGTTGAACAAGAGCCCTACATTCTTCAACAAAATCTCTACGAGATTTTAATGTGTGAATTCATACTTCCTCTGAAAAACCAGTGGCAGAAGACCGGGTCGTTGCAAACACATCCACCCAAACATCCCAGTATAGGTGACGCCGTTGGAAAGGGGAAACTTTTAGAAAAAAAAAATAAGAAGAAGAAATAATCAGAGCAGAGATGAGAAGAGCTGAAAAGAGATGACGGTGGAGCAACATCAGTCTGCTGCTCACAGAGAGCAGCGAGACCAGATCTGGTTGCAAATAGCAGCCAGCTGAGAAGGGTAGCCATGAACAACAGTAGTGGAAGCAGCATCGGCGTACAGAGGAGGCAGCAGCAAGGCTCCATCGCAAGGCAGCCAATGCCCAAAGAGATTCCCACATGGTGCAGCACGGCCTGGCCTTCTAGGTCTTGCTCCAACTGTTAATCAGCAGAGATAAAGCTAAGGAAGATAAAGAAAGTAGAGGCAAAACAGAGAGGATTTTCAGCAGCCAGCTGGGGAGAAAAGTAGCTGCAACCAACGACAGAAATCGGCTGGAAGAGATAAGGAAGAGGAATTTGATTTTAAACCGAAGGAAGAAGGTGGGCTGTTCTAACATAGAAGGATTTGAAACAGCTACCGTGTAATGGCTGGATTTCAAGACTCAGAAGAGAATGAAGGATAAGATAGAATGTAGGAGGATACGGATGAAGAAGCAGCTTCCATGTAGCAGCTGGGTTTCAATAGAGAGAAGATAGAAAGAAAGAGCAGCTAGGAAGATAAGGAATCAGAAGAGATCAGAAGATAGAGGCGTGGAAGAGCAGGAGATGCAGAGAGGAGTCTGAGAAGGAAAGATGTTGGTTAGCCGAAAGCAGAAAAGGAGGAGAGATGAAGATAAGGTTTGGAGAAGAAACCAACCGATCCTCAGCTGGGTTTCAAAGATGAAGTAGAAAAGATAAGAAAGGAAGAGGATAAGACAGAAGTTGAGCTAGCCGATCCTAGAAGAAAAAGAAGGGATAAGCCGATGAAGGAAAAGAGAGGATAGAAACTGAGAAGGAGATAAGGTTGACTTAGCCGATTAAGAAGAGATAAGGGGATGAAGAGTTAGCCGATGGAGAAAGATAGGGGTAAAAGAGAAGGCTTACACGGCACTCCTTTATTTGAATTTAAATGGGTCTCTTATCCCGACCGAAATTTGAAAGGTCTCTTATCCCATCCCTTCTCGTCTATAAATTCATTTGTTTGAGACCATTGAAGGTTGAACCGGGCAAGACGTCGAAGGGATTGAAGTTAGACGACTAAAGACAGAGTAAAATATTTAAATTCTTGTAAGTTATTTATTTTTTATTTTTATGTAAAGTCCAAAGGATTGTATTTCATTTCCAAATTTTTAAATAAAAATTCATGGCAGTTGTTTAGATTTATGGTATTCCCAGTTATTAAAATATTTAATAGTGATGGTTTGTTATTTTATTTTAATTTTTTTTATGAACATTATGTAAGAAATTATTTTTAGAATTTTTTCAAGGAAAGTAGAACCCCTGTTTTGATAGTGGGGCTTGACCGTTTTCCAGTCTAAGGTCCTTATCAAGAACAATTTGTTTTAGACTTGGGAAATGCAAGCTTAAACCCCGCTCAAGTCTAAGGCTTGAATTGAAAAAATTCTGATTTAATAGAAGATATTGTAACACCCCGAATTTTCAAGTTATTAATATATATGAAAATTACCCATTTAATTTGTGAATTATTAGATATGGCTCTCAGATGGGTAAAGGGTTGGGTCATTGCCCAATTAAGACCCAACAGTTTTGGAAATGGTTTCAATAAAATGGGTTTGAATTTAAATGGTAATGAAACATAATTACAAATAAGGGATATGGATAAAGGATATGCGCATAGAGGGAATTTGGATTAATGATCTTGGCCGTGTATATGAGATATATAATCCATGATATGCGCATGGAATGGAAGCCAATGAAGGATATGCGCATAAGATCATTTTAAAAAGGGGTATTTCCCTTGGTTAAGAATGGCACAAGGCAATTACTATCTCAACACCTTCTAAGATAGGACTAATTGGGAGTGTAATAAAAGAAAGAGAAGGGGCGCACACTACCTTCTAAGTTAGGATAAAATGGAAGTTTATAAAAGAGGCAACAAGGAAGGGGCACACAAGGCAATTACTATCTCAACACCTTCCAAGTTGGGACCAAGGGGAGATTTAATAAAAGAAAGGAAGAAGGGGCGCATGGCACCTTCTATATTAGGACCGATTGGAGTTTTATAAGATAAGGGAGAGTGGCGCATGGCATTCATGTTGCATACAAAGAAAACAACAAGGGCTCACGGTAATTGCAATCTTAGCACCTTCTAAGATTGGCCGATTGGAGATTAATAAAGGAGAGGACAGCAAGGGCGCACGGCACCCATAACATCAACGATTAGTCTCGGTTTGTGAAAGATCAAAGAGGAGAGGAGGCTAAGGAAGAAAAATATTGGAAGAGCAAGAACAAGCGGAGGAGAACCAGAGGAATCTCGGAACTGGATAGTATTTTATAAATTTTGTTTAAAGGAAAAGAACCATAGGCCCATGGAAGGAAATTGGATGATCATGGTATTCAAATTAATGGAATGATGAACCATAGGGTTCGGCCATGTTGTATGGCCGAACCCATGGAAGAACTTTGGTGATTTGTAATGGAAGGACATGCATTATTTAATGGAAGGTCATGGGTTATGTTTATGGGTTGGAAACCATGAAAGGAAATTGGATGATCATGGTATTTTTATTGGAAAGGAGGAAACATAGGGTTCGGCCATAGTGCATGGCCGAACCCCATGTAAGAGTGCTGGTTAATTTTAAATGGGAGTTGTTGGTAATGGTATATGATTTTTTAAGAGATTAAATGGATAAGAATCATGAATCAATTTAATGGGTCATCTGGAATTTATATTGGATGAATAATTATTTAAAAGAGAACATTATAAACCCCATGGAGGTGTATTGGTATTGATTATGGATTTTAATTTAGAAAGGATCTAAAGATAGAAGAATGGAAGAATATAGATGGATTTAATTTGGTGATGATCGAATGGAGATCATGGAGTTGATGGCAATTTTGTAAATATAGGCCAAATTGAAAGATCATGGGTTCGGCCATGGTGTATGGCCGAACCCCATGAGGTCATTGATGGACTTAGGGTTTATGTATGTGGGATTAAATAAAAGGGAAGTGATTAAATGTTTAACTTAGGGGTTATTGAGTAATAAACCAAAGAAAGAAATTAAAACAAAAGGGGTGGGGTTCGGCCGAAAGAAATTAAAACAAAAGGGGTGAGGTTCGGCCATGGTGTATGGCCGAACCCCACAAGTTTGGTTTATAGACTTGGACATTGTTGTAAATCAAATGGGACTTGGTTTTAATTGATTGTTATATTATAAGGTAACAGGACCTCACAAGGTGTGTACGATCATGAGCCATTACCGGACTAAAGATGCAATGACACGTTAGCGGTCTTTGGTAGGATTCCTACCTCATTGAAACCATGGATATGTATTATGTACTTATGATAATTTTATTTCATGTTTGATAAATTATTTTGGTATCAATCAATATGTTTCAATTATGGAGTTTCAAATGCTATAATTTATATTCTATATAGCATGTTGCCATCTGCATCTCATGCATGGCATGGGAGGGATGAACGGTAACCGGAGACCCACACTCCGTCGGGGCGTCCTTAAAACATTCGTGGGGGATACCTTGATGAGGAGTTTTCCATCAAGAGGATACTATGTATGAAATGGAACTGGAGATCCACACTCCGTCGGGGAGTCCGTAAAACAATCGTGGGGGATACCGTGATGAGGAGCTTTCCATCAAGAGGATGTTTTGTGATGGGTGGGACTCATTGCATATGATAGCATGGCATGTCATTGAATCGGCATGATTATGATCTTTATTATCATGCAAAGTTTCTGGTTTTTATCTGTATGATTGGATCTCTATTATCATACACTGTTTTGGATACGATGCTTTATAAGTATAGTATGATATATTATATCTGGTTTTTATATATTAACCCATGTGTTAACCCTAATTGGAATACCTACTGGGCGCGTTGGTCTGACGCCCTACTTCTACCCTAGTGGATGATATAGGAAACAAGGAAAACGATGAACGCGAAATGGGTCAAGCATAGGAGCTTGGATGCTTTTAATTTATATTTTGTTTAAGATACTCATGGGCTTGTATTTTGAGTATCTAGAGTTCGGATGTAATAACTTAGATGAATTTGCTATGGTTGGATGTTTTATTGGATAATTATGATATGATAATTATGAGTAAGGACTTGACGTATTTTGCTATTTGAAATGGAATAGAACTGGGTTCTATTATAATTCCGCATGTTATGATTATTATTCCGCATATTGATATTGTTATGTGTGAACTGTTTTCATGGACTTAGTCCATGCACACATAGGGTTGGCCAGTTAAGGGTCGGATTTTAGAAGTTCGAACTTAGCTCGCGTCGTGACGTCCCGTTCTCTATCACTCTTTGTTTATAACAAAAAAATAGACTCTGATTTTCGGAAAGGAAAGCGAGTGAAAAAAGGGCGGGGCGTTACAGATATAAATATTCTAATTAGAATCTTAATTGGAAATAAATTTGAATTATATTTTATAACTCTAGAATATTTCATAGTCTAGGCCATGATTTTATTTTTTTTAAATAGGATAACATGTCGCCTTTGATATTTGGCTCGATTCCATTGTAAAATATGCAAAAATTTATTTATTATTGATTTATTTTATTCTTTCTTAAAAATCATCAAAACAATTTAACTAGGTTAGAAACATTTTACTTGTCTCTTAAATTTACATTTTAAATTAAATTTAGGTCATTTAAATTTACTCCATTATTTTAATCAAAATTTATTGTTAACCACTAAAACTAGATAATCGATTAATTAGTGTGCTAAATTAATATTATAACTATGTTTTAGAAAATTATTTTATTAAATCACAATATTTTAATAGTGCCAATTTTTATTTCGTACATATATTTTGTGGATTTCCCTTGGGTATGACCTCGCACTCATACATTATATTATAACTGGTTCGTACGCTTACGAGTTAATTTAAAATCACATCACTAACTATTGGCTACGCTTATGTTCAATTAAATAAATAAAAGTTGTAATCTTGAAATTAAAAGTAAAATAATCATAACAGAATTTTAGAAATTGGATGTTCTAGGATTCTAAATGAATGCTTCACTTTATTAAATGGAAGACTTAAAGTACAATGCTTTGGAAGAAATTACATAGAAGAAATAAAATTAAAATGGAAAAATTAATTGCTCACCTGGAAATCGTGTGGTGCTCTGTCTTCTAGTCTTTTCTCTAGCCTCTACTCCTCTTGAACTCCAGGTCTTATAGGTTTCAAAAGGAGATGGATGACTTGGATTAAATCAAGGCTTAAGTTGGAAAATCAAGGGACTAGATTGGATTTAAATGGGAATGGATGATGGAAATTTAAGTTTGGATTTTAGGGTTGCTAAAGGGAGGTCACACAAATTTGGTGTGTGTGTAGGTGGCTTAGCTTGGAGGCTAAGTCAAGGTGGAGGGAAGATAAGAGATTAGGAGTGAAAATAGGATTTGGATTGACAATGGAAAATTCAAATTTGCTATGTAGTTTTAGGGTTTGTGCAATGAGATAATGAATAAATGGATGAGATTAAAAGATGAGATGAATGAATGGATGGATGATAGGAAGATGACATGGAGGGTTGACTAGGTGTGAAATTCGAATGGATTGGATTGGGATTGAGAAAGTCGTGTGAGGTGTTGGTGATGGGGATGATGAGGTGTGTTAAGATCTTAGAAGTTTTATCCGGATGATTTTAGGTCTAAGTTCATGGAGAGGTTTCAGGTTGCAAAGAACATGGGGATGATGATGTGTAAAATGTGCATGGAGGCTATCTTGAGGTTCAAGTTGTTCATTGCTTAGGGTTTATGAGTGGAGGGCTTAGATTAAATGGGGTTTTGATATAATGGCTCTAAGGAATTTTGGATAAAATAAATATAGGAGTGGGTAGATGGTTGATGGAGGGTTTAGATGCACAAGTGGATCTAAATAGATGATGAAATGCATGACCTAAATCTAAGGTAATGTGTTTAAGTGATGGATACATGTGGAGGCTCTGGGGTTTCTAAGAGATGAATGAATTAATAAGATTAGATGACCTAATATCTAATGGTTAAGATGCTCAATGCATGACATGGTTAGGTAGTTGGGTTGGACTTAGGTAAATTCAAACATGGACCATGGAATTCATCGGACTTGGGCTTTGGATTTGGATCTAGACCTCAACTTAGACCCATTTGAATTGGATTTGAGAGTTTGGGCCTTAGTTGGACTGAGCTTGCACACTGGCTTGGCCCAATGTGTGGAATGCACATGGGCTTGTATGTGGCTTGGTCCATTGAAGCTCTGTGGAGCATAGCTTGGCCCATTTGAACTAAGTCTTGGCCCAATGACTTGAGATTCAGGTTTTGACACTTGGCTTGCAATATTTAACCTCTAGAATTAAATAATTATTCAGCCACTTTAAATCTAAAAATTATTAATCCATCATAGACTCTCATAATTGGATTTAGATTAATTAATTTACATGAAAATCCTAGAAAATTCTATAAAATAATTATAATAATTCTAGATCTTCTCTTTAAAGCTCTGAACTTGTAATCTTTTGTTATTTTAACTTGATTTTCCTAAACTTTCCATTTTTTACTACAAAACTGACAAACTTCATTAAATGCATCGTTATATACAAAATTGAGGATTAACTGGCCTAATAATCAGGGGTAAAAATGTAATATTTCATTGCTCAACAACCGTAAGGGACGTGATACTCCGAGTAAGATACTTGCAGTGATGCCTTAGACTGGAGAGACTGCTAATTCTCAAGTGATGCAAAGTATCCTATCTTCCTACAGTTTTTGGGCACATGTGTTATTTGATAATGGTGTTTCCAATTGATTTATTGCATCTTGGTACCCTAATTTGTTGGGACTTGATTTTGAGTTAGTTCGCACACCCTTGCGTATCATATCCCCACTGGGACGGGCGACTGTAGCTGACAAAGAGTGCAGAACTTGGGTTATGACTGTTGGTACTCTCGAGATAGAGTTTGATTTGCTAGTTATGGATTTGTCTCGATTTGTTGTGATTTTGGATATGACTGATTGTCAACCCACAACATTGTTTTATTTGTTTTGAGAGAAAAATATCTGGTTGATCTTTGAAGGGTGATGAGTTTGTCAGTAGACTGAGTCTAACTCTCAGTCCGATTGCGAGTTTGTTTGCGTAATACAGTTGTTCTGGGCATAATTGCTAGTTTGGGTTGGAAGGATGTGTGGGATACTATGCCTTAGTAAGAGCAGGAGTTTTCGAAAGTGTTTCTCGGGAAACTTACAGATTTACCTCCTCCCCGAGAGGTTGAGTTTGTGATTGAGAATGTGTAATGACTACTGGAATTTGAACCAGGTGACAGTCAAGAATAAATAACCACTGCCTATGATTGACGATCTCTTCGATCAGTTGAGAGGAGTTAAGTACTTCTTTAAGATAGACCTCCAGCCAGGTTATCACTAGTTGAGGGTGAGGGAGAGCAGTATCTGTAACACCCCGGATTTTCATTACGTATAAATATATTGGATTGGTTCATTTGAATTGCAAATTAATTGAATTTAAGATTAAATAGTTGAAATGGACTTTAGATGTGTAAGGAATTGGGTCAATTACCCAATTAAGACCCAATGGATCATGAGTAAACCTAATTAAATGGGTCAACTACCCAATTGGGACCCAATGGGTCATAGTGAACTTAATTTTAAGGTAATTGGGTCAGCTACCCAATTAAGGTCCAATACATTAAATCCACCTCATGAAATGAGGTGGCAAGTGGGTGATGTGGCCTTGTCATGTGGCATAACAAGTGATCACATGGAAGCCAACTATGCAAGGTGCCACATCATCGAGTGACATGGCCAAAGTGGGACCCGAATGCCATGTGGTGCATGGTCGGCCATGTCATGGTTGATTTGGTCAACCATGAATGAGTTCAAGACTTGGGTTCAAGATTAAATGGCTTGTGTTGAGTTGGGAATGTGAGGAGTTTTCCATCTCAAGGGACATGGAATCAATGAAATCGATGGAAGTCAAAAGGTTTCTTGTGTAATGACCTGACTCGACATGTCTTTGGGTCTTAGAGAGTTCTGTGGATCTTCGGGTTGTTTTTCGTGTTTTGGTGGCAGTGGGGAGTGTGTGGCCTCTGTGGTAGGCCCTAGATTGCTTGATTTCAAGCTCGGAAGCTCGAAGGGCATTTTGGTAATTTATTAAATATTATGTAAATTGTCATAAAAAAAGGGATGTTGAAAATCACACTTTTTCTCACTCAATGTTTGGCACTCGACTTTTTTTTTTTTCGGGTTTTTTTTTTTTGGTTTCATTGTATTTCTTTTTCTTTTGAAAAGAAATTATTTAAAAACCTTGGTATTTAATTTTATAAAAAAAAAAAGGGGACAAAAACTCGAAACTCTAAAGTAACCCCGAAACCCTAAACCCTACCGTCCCCCTTAAAACCCATGTTTTCGCAGCACTGTAGCGTTCCAGTTATAGTGCCGCCGCACATGTTCCGACCCCCCTCTCCTCTCTCTTCCGATCCCTCTCTATCTCCCTTCTCTCACGCTTCTCCTTCTTCTTCTCCCCCTCCTCTACTCCAGCCGATCCCAGCCTCAGCCCTTGCCGCCCGGACCTTCGCCTTCGTTGTCGGATTTTTTCGCCCTTCTTGCCTTTCTTCCAGGTACCCCCTTCTTCCCTCTTTTACCTTTTTCTCTCTCGGGTTTACCTTTTTCTTTCCATGTTTTTTCCCTTGATTTCCATCGTTTTCCTCGTTGGTTTTCCACTATTTTCCTTGTTTTTCTCTGATTTTTTCCTTTCTTTCTTCCCCTTCCTTCACTCAGTTTTGCAACTGGTCGACTCGGTCGAATCACTGAGTCAGATCAGTGGTGTGCCGAGCTGACTCAACTCGCTAGTTGGTCTGGAACTCGGGCCCAGACTCGGTCTGACCCAGCCAGGTTGAGACTCAAATCTGGTCCGGTTTTCTGGCCTAACCCAAGTCTAGGGCCAAGCCCATTCTAGTGTCCTGTTTAGCCTAGGCCAACCTTCGACCTAGTCCTTGATCTGGCCCAGCCAGTCCTAGACCCAGTCCAACCCAATTAAGGAGGGCCCAACTCGTTTTCAAGCCTGGCCCGTTTCGGGCCCGACTCACCTGTTTCAGGGCCCGTTTTTAGGCCCGACCCATTTTCAAGCCCGTTTTCAAACCCGGCCCAATTTGGCCCATTTTGGGCCCAGCCCAGTTTTAGGCTCGTTTTTCATTCGGCTTTGTTTTACCTTTTTCTCCTCATTCGTCATTCTTTGTTTCTACAGATTGAGCTCTCTTCAACCCATCAAGCCACTTGCTCGCTTCGAATTTTCGACTCCACACACTGTAAGGGGACTTATTAATGTTTTAGCATACATTCGCATCTATTTAACCTTTGACCTTGAACATGTAGTGACTTGAATGGGACCCTTCATTTATCAAGCCACTCGGTAAGGGAACCTTTAAAATAAACATGTGGCAAGGGACCCGTTCGGGTGCACTCATGTCAACTATATGCGATTAATGGAGAATTGTAATTGGATGGATAATTTTTGAAGTTGGAAACTTGCGGGTAACATGCTATTTGTGTAATCATTACATGTGATTGAATTTATGATGAGAGTGAGATATGTATTGGGTAATGGACATGATGTTCGAAAATTGTTGATGATATGTTTGTGTTCTATTGTAATGTGTATGTGAATTTATGATGGGAATGAGATGTACATTGGGTTTTGAGCATGATGCCTAAAAGTTTATTGATGAAATGTTGTGTGATTATTTATTACATATGAACATGATCATGATGAACATTGATGTATATGTGTAGATAACCTGTTATATGCTCTTGTTACACACGATGCATGTATCGCTGATCTTGATTAATTATATTAGAACATGATTGCATTATTAGACTTGACCGTAATACGATGTACATTCATGGGAGGTAATCTATGATGGACAATGTACCATTGGGTATTGAGTGGAGGGGTTGTTTACATGTGTATATGTTTATGATGATATAAGTTTGGTTGTTAGTAGGACTTCCCCGTTATGCTCCGGCGGTCGAGACCCCCATAGGAGATGCGGGTTTCCCCGTTGCGTTCCAGTGGTTGAGGTGCCTGCCCCTTGAGATTGGCTTCCCCGTTATGCCCCGGTAGTTAAGACCCCCATAGAGGATGCGGGTTTCCCTGTTGCATTCAGGCGGTTGAGGCGGGTGTGTATGTTATAATCTCCTGGTTGGATTGGTAGAGAGACTGGAGTTGTTAGAGGACCATTGTGAGTTATGGAGGTGATGCCTCAGACTGGTCAGAGGGACCAATTGATTAGTAGTATAGTTGATGTACTCATGTATAGGGACATCCATTCTATGAAGATGTTCATGCATTCATGCATATGATATATATGTTGCTGACAAGTGATATGCATTACTTCTTCGCTGAGCTGGTTAGCTCACCCTTATCTATGGTGGGGAGATAGGAGCTTGTTGGAGGGCCAGATGTGGACTACCGAGATGATGTCTCAAAACCGGTTGGTGGATCATTAGTTAGCGGTGTGGTTGGACATCGTGCATTTGAGCACCTTTGTAAAATTGAAATTCTTGCTATCGTACATGTGATATATTTTATGATACTAACCTGTGATAAGTATTATCTCTTCATTGGGTTGGTTAGCTCACCCCCTTACCTTTCAGGTACTCCGATTGCGGAGGGGCCAGGTGGGCCCCATGAGGAGACACTCGGGGAGGAGTAGCAGTAGTTAGACATTTCATAATTGTGCTTTTGCTCGAGTTGAGAGATCCTTGTTTCTATAGACTTCTTAATGTATTGAATTGTTTGGATAACATTATAACTGTATTTGTACAATCAATAATTGTTTGTTATGTTATCAATATGATGGATCTTGTTTTATTAGTCGTCGAACGGGAAGTAGTTAGCCCCCGTTTCAAAAAAAAAGTATACTCGATAGCCGTCCTTTTCTGACGTCCTAAAATGCTTCGGAGATAACGTGCCGTAGCGGGACTGGGCATTACATCTTGGTTTAAGCCAAGAGTCTCCTTGGTTAAGCCAAAGGACACCTTGATTAAACAAAACCTTAATGAGGGAGAGTGAAAGGATTTAGGCTGTTACTTAAAAGATACCAACCAAGGGGCACTCCATACCCCTTGGCCGATCACTCTTTCTATTGAGCAAAGAGATTTCTCTCCTCTTCTTCTCTCTCTCTTCCACCTACATTTTGACACTTGGAGAACTATTGAAGAGCAAAGGAAGAAAAAGTATTACGGAAGGAAAGGACAGACCAAAAGAAAGAAAGAGACGGGAAAAATGTATGTCTAATGTTTAACAGGATGGGAATGAGATTTTAAGGAAGCCACAGGTTTGGCCATGGTATGGCCAAACCCATGGGCTCCATGAGTAGTTGAAATAAATGGTCAAACTATTATATGATCATGGAATTGGAAATCCACTCGTGGAATGGTGATGGGTTGGAAATAATATTTAAAACTTAATTCATGCTACGAATGAAGGAATTATGAAAAAGACTCTAACCATGACTAATGGGTTAGATAAACTTAGTAAACGAAGGGTTGAATATGAAATCCATGTTTAGATATGAATGAGGATGGATTTCATGAGGAAGGGCCTAGCCATACATGCAAACAAAAAGGACTGACAAAGAGTCAGTCGACTGAATCTCTGGATTCAGTCGATTGAACTAGTGCTGGCCGAACAGAAAAGGGTTATCTGGGAGTTTCAGCCGACTGAATCTAGTAATTCAGTCGACTGAACATGGACTGGATTAAAATATATGAGGTTTATTGATGTTTCAGCCGACTAAATATCAGATTCAGCCGACTAAACATAGACGTACCAAACAAGTAAAGTGATCTGGTGTGTTTCAGTCGACTGAAGGTATGTTTATCGAACACGTAAAGAATTGGTTGATAATTCAGCCTCTGTCGACTGAATTTATACTGGCCAAACACACAGATGTTCTGATCCAAAGTCTGCCGACTGAATCTGTGATTCAGTCGACTGAAAATGGATTGACCGAGAACATAGAACGTTTGACCCAAAATCAGCTGACTGAATCATAGATTCAGTTGACTGAAAGGTTGCAGGTCAAATATATATAGTACTTAGCTGTGTTTCAGCCGACTGAATATTGTATTTAGTCTACTGAAAGTCTGCGGGTAAGACAGAGAACAATAACTGGGCATGGTTCAGTCGACTGAATTGAAAAATTTAATTTTGGTTAAGTTTCCAGATATCTCTGTTTATCTGGTAGGATGTAAGGTGTAATTAAATTAAATGAAAAATCAAATTGATTTATATATGTGATTAAATTTAATAAGGTAAAGAGATTTTCGTTTCGTCGTGACCATTATCGTGATCATCACAAAACAGCAAGGACAGTAAATCGGACGTTGGTAGGATTCCTACCTTATTGAGATACATATGGATCTTATATATATGTTACTGGCTTTTATTTCCAAACATGATGATTTACTTTGGTTAAACAAATGGTATATGTTTATAAACTGATTTTCAATGGTATTATGTAATTTTATATGAAATGGCATTCTTGTATTCATTTTCTCATGCATGGTATGGGAGGGAATCTATGGGACCAGCAAGCCAAGTTATGAGCTATCCGAATATGACTTGGCATATAGTCCCGAAACCCTGCGTAGAGAGAGGAGTCCACACTCCATCGATAATTTCAATTAACATATGTGGGGAGGTATAACAGTGACCTGATGGTACCGTCACAAAACATTGCGGACGTAATTGGCCAAGGGAACACTTTGATATGGTAATTTATTAAGGAAACTATCTAAATATGATGTGGTTGGATATGGAATTGGGTGAGTGATCATTTGGCATTCACACCCATGGCATGATGCATAAGTAAGCAGGATTATGTTTTGGATATCATGCATTGTATTTACCGCTTATGAGATATTTTTACAAATATGATGAGTTGTTTCTATCTTGATTTTATATTGATCCTATATGTACCATAACCCTACTAGGAATTCCTACTGGGCATGTTGACTGATGCCCTACTTCTACCCTATAGATGATGGAACAGGGAATGACAAGGACATGGGACATGAAGAGAGTCAAGCATAGGAGCTTGGACAAATTTATGATTATATTACTTATGTTGATTTTGAAGGATGTATTGGAAGAACTGATATTTTGGATTGTGATAACTTAGAATTATTTTGCTATGGTTTGATGATATTTAAGTTTCAGTTAATTCTATGGTGATTGGCTTCCTTGCTTAATAATGACATGCATATGAATGATATCTTACTCATATAATAATTCCGCAAGTATTCTTAAAGCGTGTGAAATGTTTTAGTGGACTTAGTCCACGCACACGTAAAGGTGGGCAGTTACGGGTCAGGTTTTGGAAACTCGGACTTAATTCGCGTCGTGACGTTCCTGCTCTCTCTCACCCTTTTATAAAAAAAAAAAATATACTCTGATTTGTGGCAAGTGGAAAAAGGGTGGGGCTTTACAATTAATGTCAGAGCGAAACTAGAAGTGTTAAATCTTGTAAAGTAAGATTAATACGGTATCATGTCTCACTGACAAGATAAAAATCCCAATTGACCGACTCTTCTGAGTCTGCTACATGGGGGCCGTATAAATTTACTTTGTTGAGAATCAGACTGTAAACATTCAATCTGAGAACAGCAAGGGAAGGACAATCACTATAAATTGTGGATTTATCAAATATAGCAAAATAGGACGTATCTCCCCTGAACAAGAAACATCATGATTTTCCCCAAAATGAGAAACATCATATGATATATAGGAAGATTTCCCCAAAACAAGAAATACAAGATGATGATTAGGCAATTTTCCCCAAATATGTGAACATAAAATCTTATGAGAAAACTAAGTCAATCAATGTTTCGATGACTTAGGAAAATGCCTCCAAGAAGGAGAAACATTCGACAGAACCCGCATCAGGAAGAAAAATAGAACGGAGAGGGATAAGGCAATGTGAACATTCTTGAGGTACCTCCTGAGCTATAGAGCCTGGTACAAGTAGTGGTCGCCTCCGTTCTACAACAACACTAGAACCGCAATGGAGGCGCAACTTCCAATGAAATGCGGGACCGAAATATGGTCAGAGAGTTCCAACAACAGCGTCCCCCTTATTTCAAAGGGAAAGAGGGACCCACAGGAGCTTAGAACTGGATCGAGAATATTACAAAGATTTTAAAGCTACTCAAGATCACTAGTGATGAGGATAGAATACTGCTGGCTACATCACAATTGATAGACGATGCTGGCATATGGTGGAGAGTCATAGAACGTCAACAGGCACAGATTCCAGCGGAGGATAGAACCAAAATGACTTGGGACTAGTTCTCTGGAATGTTTCTGGATCATTATTTTCCAGAGGAAAAGAAGGAAAGCTAGACACAAGCTTTCATATCTTTGGTCCAGGGAACCATGACTGTTGCAAACTATTATCAAGAATTCCTCCTTCTATCATGTTATGCTTTGTACATGGTGGACACGGAATACAAGAAGGCTCGAAAGTTTGAACGAGGCATGCGACTTAACATAAGAGCCAAAGTCACAATTTTCAAATCAGTTACTTTAGTAGAAGTGGTTAGTCGAGCAAGCATAGCTGAGCAAGAACTGAAGGAGACAATCAGATATGTGGATAACCGACAAGGTCAGAGTGGGGGAAATACTTTCTGGCCTCACAAGAGATTCAGACCCCACTTTGGGAGATCCTCACCTTCTACTGGGTCCACAGGAGGTTTTCGTCCCAATCAACCTTCCACATCAAGAACAGTCTCTCAGGTTGCTCGAGATGTTATCACTTGTTTTCAGTGTGGCCAACATGGCCATTTCAAGAGGGAGTGTCAACAGAACAATAGACCTCCTCACTCCCAGGGTGCCTTCTGTCCTCCAGCTTGACCAGCTCAGTCACAAGCATCTAAAGCACATAACCAAACAAGACGGGCACCTATTCCGACAGGATCTGGACGGCTATATACTTTGGTTCCTTCTCTAGAGACAGTGGATTATTCAGTGATTCAAGGTATGGCAGTAATTGGTAGTTCATATGCCTTCGCATTATTTGATTCAGGAGCATCCCACTCCTTTATATCTGCTACCTTCATATCTGCTACTGGTACTCTAGTACAACAACTGTCCGCTGCACTTACGATTGTATCCTCCATTGGAGACACATCACTGGGTATGATCTGCACTTCCGTAAACACTGAACTTGCTGGGTTCATATTTAAGTTCAACTATCTGGTACTCGAGATGACAGAATACGACATCATATTTGGCATGGATTGGTTGGCTACCATCCAGGCCGGTATTGACTGTCATCTTTGTAGAGTGATATTTTGGTCACCTGAGGGAAAACGATACGTGATACATGCCGACAGATAGAGCATTCCTATGACCAGGAGACTACATGAAGAAATGAACCATCTTGTATTAAATAGCATCAGATTAGACAAGGTGCCAATGGCTAAACTACCAGAGGTATTCGCTACAGAACTCCCTGGTTTACTCCAAAAAGGGAGATTGACTTCGAGATCAAACTTTATCCTAGCACTACTCATGTATCATTGCTGCATCACTGGATGGCCCCAACAGAAATGTCTGAGCTGAAGAAACAAATTGATGAGTTGCTCAGACTAGGATGCATCCGGAACAACACTTCATCTTGGGGAGAACCGGTATTATTTGTAAAGAAGAAGGATGGTACTCTTTGGATGTGTGTGGATTACAGGAAGTTGAATCAGTTGACAGTCATGAACAAGTACCCTCTACCCAGAATTGATGATCTGTTCGATCAACCCAGAGGTTCCAGCTATTTCTCCAAAATTGATTTGATATCAGGCTACCATCAAATCCGTGTCAGGGATGAAGACATAGAGAAGACGGATTTCAGAACCCGGTATGGACTGTATGAAAATGTAGTCATGCCTTTTGGACTCACAAATGCACCAGCCGTGTTCATGGATTTGATGAACAGAATCTTTCGTCCTTATCTGGATAAGTTTGTAATTGTCTTCATAGACGATATTCTGATTTATTCCACCAGTCGGGAGGAGCAGACTAAGCATCTGAGGATAGTCCTGGACATCTTGAAGAAGAATCAATTATAAACCAAAGCAAAAAGGTCAAGTTCTAGCTATCTGAAGTCAACTTTTTGGGACATGTCATATCAGCAGAAGGAATAGCCGTGGACCCGGCTAAAGTGGCAACGGTTAGAGACTGGAAAGTTCCGAAGAATGTGACAGAAATCGACAGCTTTTTGGGACTGGCTAGCTACTATCGGAAGTTTATTATGGACTTATCCAAGATTGCGGCTCCACTCACCCGACTAACACAAAAATGAGTCAAATTCGAATGGTCAGATGTGTGTAACAGAAGATTTGAGGATCTGAAACAGAAGTTTGCCACCGCTCCTATTCTGATCTTGCCGGAAAGAGGCAAGGGATATGAAGTATACTGTGATGCTTTAGGAGAAGGTCTTGGGTGCTCTCTCACTCAAAGTCATCATGTAATAGTATACGGTTCAAGGCAACTGAAAATTCATGAATGCAACTATCCCACTCATGATCTGGAATTAGCTGCAGTGGTCTTCGCTCTCAAAAGCTGGAGACACTATCTATATGGTGAGAAATTTGAGGTATTTTCAGACCATAAGAGCTTGAAGTATCTATTCGATCAAAAGGAACTCAATTTGAGACAGCGCAGATGGATGGAATATCTGCAAGATTATGAGTTTGCACTACGATATTGTAACACCCCGCCCTTTTCACTCTAATTTTCAGAGTTTATTTTTTTTTTAAATATAATAATCATATGATCGGGGCGGAGTGTCACGACGCGAGTTAAGTTCGGATCTCTAAATCCGACCCTTAACTTGCCAAGTCCATGTGCGTATGAACTAAGTCCATAAAACTGATCCGCACATGGTACATATATAACTTGCAGAATTAACTTAGTTTTAATCTAACTGAGGTTATAATAGAACCTAAGACTATTCCAATTTTCCATTCTTAGATAGCAAAGTACATAATCTTATTCTCCAAAATTACTAAATAATATTAATCTACCATTCAATCCAGCCATCCAAAATAAACCAATCCACAGCATCTACTTATCTACTTATTACATACCAACAAATCTAGTTACCAAATTACATTGTCCAAATAATTCAAATAACAAAACCATTCAAGTCCATTCACGTCCATTCAAAATCATTCAAACCGCCCAAGTTTCCGTACTTGGTCCTCTTCTCGATCCAAGTTTTTCCCTTTCCCTGCATCATCCACTAAGGATACAGATAGGGCGTTAGATCAACACGCCCAATAGTGTTTCCGAATAGGGCTACCACATGGTTAGTCAAAAACATGCAAATAATAAAATAATAATACAAGTGTGATAAAATTCCATAAAAACATGCTATGTATGAAATGAACATATAATGAGTCCCACCCATCACCATTCAACATAGCCATCACTTGACGGGATTCTCATCGTCAAGGTAACCCACAGTGGTCTTTCGGACGCCCCGACGGATTGTGGCCTCCGGATTCCTCCTGATGGGATTCTCATCATCAGGGTACCCCACAGTGGTCTTTCGGACGCCTCGACGGAGTGTGGCCTCCGGTTACAACACTATCATCCCGTGCCATGCATGAGATGTCTATGCAAACATGTCATTTAGAAACATAACTTTACAATCATATAAGATATCAAAATCAACATAAAACAACATATGGAATAGTGGTTACAATAAAGGTAGGAAACCTACACTTGTTTACTTTGTTCGACCCTTCCTTTGAACCGTCTTCTGATCACGGCTTGTACACCGTTCTAGAAATCCCAAAACCTTATTTACATAACAGCAAGTTAAGCATTCATTCATGTGATTCTAACTTAGTCTAAGTCCCAAAAATCCACTTAAACTTACATGCCCTATCTTAGCCATAGTACCCCATAGTTCGGCCATGAGATGGCCTAACCATGGCTTATCCAAATGCTCACTTGGTACCCTTTTTAAACACCTCATATTGTTCCATAATATTCAAACTTGAGACCTTTTGATTCAACCAAATCAGTCCATAAAAATGGTCCATGGGTTCGGCCATACACATGGCCGAACCAGTGGTTCTCTTGATTCAATTGATCCATCAATTACCCATGATTGTTCATGGTTTAATCATGCTAACTCAACCATGAATTACACATGGTTCAGCCGCATATACATCCACCAAAACAGTAAATTAAACTTCACCAAATCACATCAATTATTTACATGGGGTTCGGCCATCCAAGGTGACCGAACCCTATGTCCATGTTTTGGTCTTTCAAACATGTTTTAGGTGTTATTTAAACATACAATATCAATATAATATTGCTGCCTTTATACCTCTTAAACACCATCCAAATCAGTTCATCTACTTGTCCCAAATGACCATAATATTTCATGGGATTCGGCCATCCAAAATGGCCGATCCAAATGGTCCATTTCATCAGTTTTGAACCACTGTTTTAAACCATGCTAACTTCAGTCCTTTGTCATTCAGATCCATGTTTTTAACCCTTTCTAAAACATCTATTTGAATCTTAAATAAAACCCAAAAACAGTCCACCAACTTCATGGTATATATGTTTCAAATACATCAAAACCAAACCATCATTTGCATGGGGTTCGGCCCTCCATGGTGGCTGAACCCTATGACCTTTGTTTTTTTTTGAATTTCTTAATCATTCATCTATGTCTAAAACAAACTTCCTTATTTATGTTTTAACCTTTTTAAAACACACACTTTAAATCATCTAAAAACAGTGCCATACTTGTATGGTTTTAACTTCCAAAAACCATCCAAATAAATCAATTATTTCCATGGGGTTCGGCCATCCAATGGGGCCGAACCCTATAGTCCATCTTTTTATCTTATTGATGTACCTCCATCCAATATCTAACCCTTGTTAGATTCGGCCATCCAATGGCCGGGTCATGATTTAAAAAATTGTTTATCGAAAATCTACTGTTTCCGCGACTCCTCCAATTGATCTTCCCTCCGGCTTGTTCCTTTCCCTTTCTTAGCCTCTCCTTCTTCTTGATTCCTTGATGGTCAAGGACTGATTAAGCAACCAGCTGCTACTCTTATTTTTTAAAAAATGTAGGACACGGCAAAGAGGTAGAGAGAGAAAGAATATTGGCTTTAGATGAGAAACCTTGATCCCCCTTCCTTTGCTCAATGTGTGCTCTTGATTTGGTGAAAGAAAGCAACCCAAGGCTGATTATAATTCCGTGACCAGCTGCTGTTCTTGGTGTTTGGAGAGATGATATTAGTCCAAGAAAAAGAGAGATAGCAAGAGTAAAATGAAAAGAACCCTTTGTTTAACCAAAATTAGTCCAAGGTTAATTCAGCCCTTGTGTAACTCATCTCTCCATAATCAAACTTCTTTATGTTACTTGGGGGTTTCATCTATGAAATGAAACACCCCAAGCAACCAACGTCTCTTGTGGTTGGACTAATATAAGCTCCCCTCTCCTTAAGGTCTCACATGGGAGTTTCATTTTGAAATGTAACTCCCATGTGCTGCACCGCCCCTTGTTGGTTGCCTCTAAGTTTTGGCTTATGTAACAGCCACCACTCTCAAGTGTAACTCCACAAACAGCAGCTCCAATCAGCTCCATTTGGCCCTCATCAATGTCCCATGTGGGAGTTCTAACATTGGAATAAAAACTCCCCTCTTCCAAGTGTGAACACACTTTGTTACTCCCATTGGTCTAATATCTAATGTGAATTTGAAATGCTGTAATCTCTTATGTGTTACTCCTCCAATCAGCTATCCATTTGTTCTCCAATCTTGGAGTTACATGCATGAACCATCAATCTATGTATTGCTGTCTTTTGAAGACCCAAACATGAATTCCAAACCATTTCCAACGTGTATAAAATTTGCATTTGAAATAAACCTCTTAACTTTGTAACTCCCATAACGGCAACTTCCAATTAATCTATGACTAAATGTTTTAAGATAGAAGTGAACCCCCATGCAGCCAACGTGAGGTGTTATTTGAATTTGAATCCCACAAACCCTTTATCTACTCACCTCACTTCATTTTGATATTCCATCTATCCATTTATTTAACTCATTCAACTTGACTCATTCATTTAACTTAACTAATAACTTCAACTCATTCAAACTCCATTATTTACTTCAACTCAAACATTTAACTCATCTTAACCCAATTAAGCTTTGAGCTCAATTAATGGTCAAACATGTCAACCACAACCCATTGGGTCCAATTTGGCCATTTTGACCCATTTAACAAAATTTGACCCAATTATGATTTTCGACCCGTTTATGTACATCGTATCCATTTATTGTTTTGTAATCAAAACTACTAACCATTGGCTCTTGATTGAACCATTGACCCATTTAAATTCAACTCAAATGTATCACAATGGCAATTCCGTAAATATGAATAAATTCATGTAAATTTGTAACTTTGAAATTCCAGGGTGTTACAGATATCATCCGGACAAGGCGAACAAAGTGGAGGATGCCCTCAGCCGCATGTCACATGCAACTGTGGCCAGTATGATTATGAAGGAATGGACAATGTTGATGATCATCCGAGAGTTTAATTTGTACATCAAGGACCGTGGGAGTATATATAATCTGATGGTACGGTCCAACATGATTTCCAAGATTGAACAAGAACAACAGTCAGATCCGGAAGTGGAAGAAATATGGGCCAACATGTCTACTGGTGCGTGTTGAGCACTGAAAATTACCATTTTACCCTTTAATTTTGGATTAGTTAGCCTTTGATTTGTGAATATTAGATGCGTTTAATAGAGTTTTTAAGTTTTGCAGTGTATTTGTGAGAATAAAAGAAAAAGGAATTAAAATGGAGAAAAGTAGGGCTATAGTCCTATTTTTGGAAAGTTTATAATTTTTACCACCTAATTTGATTTGGAATTATTGTAAATTATTATAATTCAGATCCGGATATGAGAGTTTGAATTATACTAATATTTTTTAGACTGAGTTACATTGTAAAGGTGGTAGAAATTTATAAACAAACAAATGGACTCATTGTTCAAATCTGAAGCATGAAGACAAAGTCTGCAATTGGAAGCCAATGAGCCAAAGTCCACCAATATTCTGGGCCAGATAAAAGTCCAAATATGGGATTCAAGTCCAAAAGATCAAGTGGGACCAGTGAATTTCGTTTGAATGATGGTGTCTTATCTGCAAAATTCGGCATTTGAAAAAGACAGTGAACTTAGATAAAAGATAGTGGATTTGAATAAAAGACAGGGATAATGATAAAAGAGTTTGAATCCAAGGAGAGATAAGAAAGAAAGATAAGAAAGAGAGGGATAAGGAGGAACAAAGATAAAGAGATGAAGGAGTTAGCCGATCTCAACAGAGATAAATTTTGAATTTGAATGGGTCTCTTATCTTGGAAGAATTTGAAGGTCCAAAAGGATTGTATTTCATTTCCAATTTTTTAAATAAAAATTCATGGCAGTTGTTTAGATTTATGGTGGTCCCAGTTATTAAAATATTTGTATTTTATTTTTAATTCTTTTTATGAACATTATGTAAGAAATTATTTTAGAATTTTTTCAAAGAAAGTAGAACCCCTTTTAGGATCAGTGAGACTTGCCGTCTTTCCAGTCTAAGGTTCTTATCAAGAACAGTTGTTTTAGATTTGGGGAAACACAAGTTTAAAACCCGCTCAAGCCTAAGGCTTGATTTGAAAAAAATCTGATTTAATGGATGACATAAAAATTCTAATTAGAATTTTAATAAGAAATAAATTTGAATTATATTTTATAACTCTAGAACATTTCATAGTCAGGGCCACGATTTTATTATTTTTAAATAGGGTAACATGCCACTTCGATGTTTGACCCGATTCCATTGTAGATTATGTAAACAAATTATTTATCATTGATTTATTTTATTCTTTCTCAAAATTCATCAAAACAATTTATTGTTCTAAATTAAGATTATAACTATATGTTTTAGAAAATTATTTCCTTAAATCACATTATTTTAATAATGCCATTTTCTATTTCATACATATATTTTGTCGGTTTCCCTTGGGTATGACCTCGCACTCATACTCTATACTATAAACTGGTTCGTACGCTTGTGAGCAAATTAAAATTCACATCAAGTTTTTGGCGCCGTTGCCGGGGAAATCTCGAAATAAAATTGTGTGCTATTAGATTTTGTGATTTTTGAAAATAAATCTTATACTGCAGATATGTCTTAATTTAGAATTTTATCTAACTTAGGAATTTTTTTTAGTTAAATAAAAAAATTCAAAAAAAATTTAAATATTAGATTTTGTGATTTTTGAAAATAAATCTAATACTGCAGATATCTCTTAATTTAGAATTTTATCTAACTTAGGAATTTTTTTAATTAAATAAAAAAAATTTTAAAAAAAATTTTAAAAAAATAAAATTTATTTTTTTGAAATAAAGTTTGACTTGATTTAAATTTTTTTTTCTTCCATTAGTTGTAATTTTAGGATAAGTGCACTTAGATTAGTATTATGCATTTTATTTATTTTTTATTAGTTTTTATTTATTTGAATCAGAATCTTCACCAATGTTTTTATTGTCTGTTTTGCAGGAATTTTAATTACGCCGCGCTTAAAAATCAATGGAGATATGCATAACGTGCTAAAGAGCTTTAAATTGCGCGTTTGAAAAAAAAATTGCTGAAAATACGCATAAAAGGCTAAGGTGAGTTTTTAATTTTTTTCTTTTTATTTTATATATGTCATGCATTCATATAGATTTATTTAAGGTGTTTTTTATTTTTGCTTGCATTTAATCTGTCCATGCATCTAGGTTGTTAGTATTCATCCATTAGTTTAGATTGTTTAATTAATGTTTGTATATTGATTTGAATGTTGTATGGTAATTTAGGACTGCATTTTCACAATATTTAGAAAAAAAAAGATTAGTAAAATTTGTTCATGCATTTCCCTAATAAAATCAATTAAGGAACCATTATGGTAGATTTTAGGGTTTCATGCTCATTAGGAACCTTTTCAATCTAAATTAATTTTTGTAACCGGTGAATATTTTTTCGTCAATCATGGTGTCTAAGATTAGTTCTGTCACCAAGGTGTAAAGAGCCTAAGGATAAGTGGAAACTTAAGTAGATGCCTTGTGCTCCTCCACTTACCTGGGAACTTACCTAACCATGATTGTGGTTAAACTCTTATCGGAGACTTAGATTATTTGGAAAGAAAAGTAGGAGCAAGTCTAGAAATAATCCTTAGGGTCCCATTAGTTAAATAAAAAATTTGATTGCATTAGTACAATTCAAATTTAGATTTAGGCATTTCTCTTGTGTAAATTTGAGTGAACATGAATGATCTTGTTTGTGTATGAAATATTGGTATCGTGACTCACACAATCATTTAGTTCGAGTCAAGTCCTCTGTCAATTTACCGATCATTGTGTCCGGAGCTCAGTCTAGCTCAGTCATAGACAGTCCTTCTCCATCACCACCACCATCACCTAAAATGGCCGAAGAAAGAGTCGAAGAGAGAACCCTCCAAGATTATTTCTCAGCAGTCACTCCCAATACACAATCAAGCATAGTTGTCCCACCAACTAATGCAGTCTTTGAACTCAAACCAGGCCTATTACATCTTCTACCCGCATTCCATGGACTTGATCATGAGGACCCTTACCTACACATCAAAGAATTTTTAGAAATCTGCGCCACCATCAGACTCCAAGGCATCTCTGATGAATCCATCAAACTTCGGTTATTTCCTTTTTCTCTTAAAGAAAAAACGAAATCTTGGCTAAATTCTCTACCTCCAAATTCCATCACAACTTGGGATATGTTAGCCAACAAGTTTTTGAATAAATTCTTCCCTGTATCTAAAACTAACGCCCTCAAGAAAGAAATTTCAAATTTTAATCAGAAAGAGGGTGAACAATTCTATGAATCATGGGAAAGATTCAAAGATACGTTGAATAAATGTCCCCACCACGGTTTTGAAATGGGAAGACTCGTACAATTCTTTTGTGATAGTTTAACCATATCAAACCGCACAATGGTCGAGTCTATGAAGGGTGGGAAAATTTTAATGCTAACTGCAACCAATGGATGGAATTTCTTAGAAATCTTGGCAGAAAGTTCTTAGCGATGGAACTTCTCCAAAAGAGATAATTCAGCCCAAACCTCAAAAAGAAGAGGTTTATACGAAGTTAATACCAACTTAGATGTTAAGCTTGCAATCGCAAACTTAACAAAGAAAATTGATGCCTTAGCAATGACCCAGGCGATGAAACCAACATTAGGAATGAATGCAGAGGTTTGCGCGATGTATTCTAACTTAGGACACACTGCCCAAAACTGTCCTTCCTACGCACTCAATAATTTTGGAGGACAGCAGGGAACCCCTTTCTCTCCCACATACAATCATAATTGGCAGAATCATCCCAATTTTTCTTGGCGCTAGAATCAACCTCCTGTAGGTCAAGGACCCCCTCAATATCAAGGACCCCCTCATTGTCAAAGACCCCCTCAATATTAAGGTCCACCATACCAACCACCTCCGAACCAATCCAATCCAGCCCAGTCAAATCAGTCTTACCAATCTAATCCAGTCAGTCAAATCAGTCTTATCAATCCGGTCCATCTCAACAACATAAGCCCTCTCTCGAGGATACATTGCAACAATTCATGCAGTCTACCCAGCAGGCTATGCACAATCTTGAGACACAGCTTGGGCAATTAGCCACTGCAATAGGAGATAGGGAGAAAGGTAGATTTCCCAGTCAGCCTATCCCAAACCCCAAGGGCCATAATGAAGTTTCATCGTCCAATCCAGAAGATGTACCAGGACTGATTTGAGAACCCATATCCATTTACTCACCTACCCATCTTCATCATTTCCATTACCCAAACCCACATATCCATCTGTCCATGTTTAAGTCCGTCTGAATCTTCAATGTGTAGTTTAGGTTTTTATTGAGTCAGTTTAGGATTTCCTTATTTGGTTCATGTTGCACCTCATGCATTCCTAGGTATTTCCAAACCCCGATTGTTTGTTTTCTAAAATATTTCTTCTTTTACACCTGGCTAGTGTCAATTAGGGAACATTGAGGACAATGCTCAATTTAAGTTTGGGGGTACTAAGGTCATTTACCATATAATTTTTTTTTAAAAAAAAATTAAAAAAAATTGAAAAAAAAAATAATAATAATAAATCATAATTTGTTTTGTCTTTGTGACCAGCAGACTTTAAAGAACTGGATAGGAGTCATGCACGTAGATGGTCAAATTTTTGTCTTCGCTTTGTGTCTGTCTAGAACACAAGTTCCCCCAGACTTGTGTAGGAAAATCGTTTCCTTAGCTATGAGGGTGATGAAGCTGGAAATCCAAGAGGAGCAACCCAGACCTCTTTGTGGTCGAAGCACTCTGGCTGCAAAGAGGAAAGCTAACAGGCTAGGAATCTGTCACAAATGTGGACGTGGGAATTGTAATGGAAAAATATCTGAGCAAGGAGTACGTTGTGTGACAGCAGCAAAACATAGACCTATTAGTGAAAATAGACAGATTTATTTGGATTTAGTCAAAGGTAGAGTAAGTCCGGAAAGACTGAGACTCCTTGGTGTCCAAAAAACTGCTGATTTTCGCTTAGGGGACTATAAACATCTTGACAATCTGACGTTAAACGAGTCATAGTTTTCTTAGGCAGAGAAAGACAGACTTAATCTTTTAAGGGTAGAGTAGGCAAAAACTGAGACACCTTGGTACTTAACAAGAATGTCAATTTAGGTCTAAGAAAATCATGCGTCTTGACAATCTGATGTAAAAAGAGTCATATATATATATATATATATATTAGCATTAAAACGTAAATAAAAATCTTTTTATCATACTTTTCCGGAAAGATTTTTATAGTATTTATGCTTGGAAGTACATGTGCACCGTCATATTAATATTAGTCTGAAAAAGAAAACTTTTCATGAGTCAAGTGATCACCAGAGGAATACTAGTGGAGACTTAAACCCAGTGAGTTTTAGAGCCATTCTGTCATTCTGAGGGTTAAAAGTAAACTCTTATTTCTTTGATAAGCGCACCAAGTCATTGTGTGATCTCATTATCATTGTTTTGGTCATATTACTAAGAACGCCATTAAAATTAAGCTAGTACACCTGAAATTTTTCTAAATTTATTCAAAGCAAAGAAATCATCTTATAAAGCTTAGGATAGGATATAAGGCCATTTTTGGACCGTTTGAGCCTTCAAGCCCACCTATTTTGGTCATTCCATCTTGACAGTTCTCCATTTGAGCCTAATATAGCCTCTTTTATTGACTAGCTATATCTTCCATACCTTACTCTGGATATAACTTTGAGCCAAAATTTTATAGCCATTACCTATTATCATATGAGAAAATGTTAGGGAAGAACTTGGGATAGGATTCACTGAAAAATGAAAATAAAAGAAAGCAAAATGGGAACATCCACACATCAAAGAGGGATGTTGAAAAAGAAAAGAAAAGAGGTTTCTTAAAAAAAAAAAAATCCATATGTCAAAATGGGATGTTAAAAAAAAAAAAATTGAAAAATATCCCGCTCATATTATGAAAACCTCTAACCTTTTCTTATGAAAATGTTAATTTTTAGAGTCCTTTATCCCTTCTTTGAGATGACTGTAACGCCCCGCCCTATTTCACCCATTTTATGAAAATCAGAGTCTATTTTTTTTTTTTTAAATAGAAGAGTGAGAGAGGGCGCGGACGCCACGACGCGAGTTAAGTTCGAGCTTCCAAAACCCGACCCTTAACTGGCCAACCCCACGCGTGCGCAGAACTAAGTCCACGAGAATGATTCACGTGTGGGAAGTAAGCTCGCGGATTATAGTTATTGCGGAACATGGTAATAGAGTCTATCCTACCGGTTTTTAGATAGAAGGGAAGATATAACATTGAATTTACCAAAATGCCCCTACGTTCATGATTATATCACAAAATGCATCATCCATAAGTAACGTCCAAACCATCGCAGGAAATGTAAAATTATACAACCCAACAAGCTAAGCTACTTTAAAATTACATCACCAAAATGTAAAATATAATATAAACTAAGACTGCGCTTTCCAAGCTCCTAAGCTTGGCCTCCGGTATGTCCACCGCTTCCTGCCTCTCCTGCGTCATCAGCTAGGGTAGAAGTAGGGCGTTAGTCAACGCGCCCAGTAGGACTCCGAGTAGGGCTAGCACATGGATTAGTGATACACACATATCGATAACATAAAATACAACAAAATAAGTATGTGATGAATGCTATGTCATGGGTGCTTATGTCATGTGTCCCACCCATTATCCGTATGATCATACAATATCCTGTTCCCCATGTTTGCTTCTCGGTCGCCCCGACGGAGCATGGACTCCGGTTATCGAACTATCCCCATGTGTGATTCTCGGTCGCCCCGACGGAGCATGGACTCCAGTCATAGCCCTCAGGCTATCCCCATGTCTGATTCTCGGTCGCCCCGACGGAGCAGGACTCCGGTTTTATTATTTTCCTGCCCATGCCATGCATGAGATGTACGTGCATTATGCTATGTAGTATATAGATAAATCATAATTTTGATATACCATACATAGCCATATAATGCATAATATAAAAATATAATCCATAAGATTCATAGCTTGAAACTCATCATAAGAATAAAACATAATCATAAATAATTTAAAACACCATCACATATCCATCGCTTACAAAAAGGTAGGAATCCTACCGAATACCGTGTAGCGTTCCGTTACGTTTTCCGCTCGTTAATCCGGTCGCCGATCGCGTACCGTTTGCGACGTCCGATACCTTATTACATTTACCGAATTAGTCCATACGTTATCCACGGTTAAGTTCTTAACTAGTTATAACTCTAGATCCATTCAATGATCTTTAATTACATCATAAGTTTATCGAAAATCGGCCCTTAACTTAGCCCATTATCCATTGGTTTAATCACATACATAAAATCCGATTTTGACCATTTCGAATATTCAAATGAGCGAGCCTAAAACGCAGCATCTATACGTTTCTTTTCATCATTCATATTGCATTGAATTTTACTTCTAATCCACATAGGGTTCGGCCATGTACCATGGCCGAACCCATGGTTCTTCAAAGTGGCTAATAATTACCATTTTGCCACTCTCTCCTCTATGATTAATCATTCACCCACTTATGTCTATTTTAAGTCTAAATTTCATCCATAACTTAGACCCATTTATAATTCCATAACATATCCAAAATCAGCCACCTATTGTTTAATTTTTGAAAAACATTTAACTCCATATGTTCTTTCACATTTGGCCCTCAAGGTGGCCCACAAAGGGATCATGGGTTCGGCCATATACCATGGCCGAACCCATGGTACCCTATCTTCATTTTCTTGGGTCCATCTTACTCCCTTTAATCCAATCTCCAATGAATTTAAATTATCCATTCAAGTCCCCATTTTCATCCCATTTAAAACCTCACATATCATTTTTATAAATCCACTAAAATCTAGTATTCCTCTACATTATTTTACATTTATTAAATCCACTAATCACTACCCTAAGGTTCACCTTTATAGATACCATTTTCAAAGACTAAGTTTTGTCCCAAAATAATCCATCTAAATTTTCATTTCCATCAAAAAGATTACCACACACCATACTTACTCATCTATCCAAATTCCCATTCTTCCATGTTATTTTCCATGCCTAAAAATCTCAAACCATTACCATAGGGTTCGGCCATACACCATGGCCGAACCCATGGTTCATGGCCCACCTTTCTTAGAGCCATTTAAGACCAAAGTTCTATGAATATTTGTCCATGATTTTTCTTGTTAAAAGTTCCATTTAAAATCATTAATATCATTCATTTGGTCCATTTAAAACTTGTGTCATACATTTTGGAAATCCATTTACAACTATCATTTTCTCCATCATTTTCCATCTTTCTATTCTTATAAAAATAATTAACCATCATCATAGTTCCAAAAAAAATTCTAAAACATCATCCATGGATTTCATCATAAAACTTTTTCCAAAAATTTGCCTACATTTAACCCTTGAAACCCTAACCATTCTCCATCATTTTCAAACCTTAACATCTTAATAAATTCATCACCATTTACCATGGGGTTCGGCCATGCTACATGGCCGAATCCTAAGGTCCATCCAATCCATCAAAATTTCCATTTTCCTATGCTTAATAAAGACTTAAAAATTCTATTTAGAAATTCCATTCTTCCATTTCTTAATCCATTCCTCCATTTTTATCCATTTCTTATCTTATCTTTTGATGGATCTTAGATCCATGGCCCACCACGTTTTTGGCCACATTTAGTCTAAGAAATGGATTTTATATTCCTAAAATAAAATCTTGTTTAAAGAAATCTTACCGCCCGACGACTCCTCCGGTCTTTGTCACTCCCGTCAACCTCTTTGGCCTCCTTTCTTCTTCCTCTCCTTGTTTGATCGGCTAGATGAGCTTGATCAATGGTGGGACATGCTTGGATTGGCTAAGATAGGGTTAGGTTGAGAGGGAAAGAGTATGGAAATGAGGGAGAAAATTCTTCAAGGATCTTGATCTTGGGGTGGCCCAAGACTTAATCTTTTCCTTCTCTTTTCTTCTTCTTTCTTTCTAAGTTTTTCTTCTAAGCTTTGTTCTCTTTTCCTTAGTGCAAGGGACGTTTTTTGAGAGTGGAGAAGATGGAGATGAGTGAAATGGGTTAGTTTGACATGAGATGGAGGTGGTTGGAGTGGTCTTCACTCAAGCATTAACTTTCTCACCAACCAAGCATGGGTTGGCTTGACTTTGGTGGTGGTGGTTGAGACCCAACCACCATTCAAGCCCATGGTTTTAATTTGTGTTTTATTGAGGTGGTTTGTGTTTGTTGGAGTGGTTTTGACCATCTAACCATTTGACCATTTTAATCTTAGGTTGATTAACTTAGATCATCTTGATCCCTTGATTAATTTAATTAATCATTTTCTATCCCATTAATTTCCCTCCATGATCCACCCATGGTTGACAAAGTCAACCATGGTGGTCGGCCCCACTACTCTTGGGTCCACACGCCACCTCAATGGGTGAGGTGGAGGTGGGCCCCATTGGCCATGTTGCCTTGGTCCATTTATCACCTAACTTAGGTGATTTAAATTTTATTAATTGTATCCCTTTTATTGGATCATCATTGGGCCCATGGCCCAATTTGATTCTTGTCTTACCCATTTATCTTAGGGCTTAGTTACCTTGGCCCATTGGGTCCCACATGGCTCTTTGACCCAAATTGACCATCTTTGACCCGATTACTTACCATTGACCAATTACATGTATTAATTCCAATTCATGGTTTATTGGGTAAACATTGGGCCCATGGCCCAATTTAAATTCCCTCCTTACCTTAGGCTTACCTCAATTGGGTCCCAAATGAGTATTGGGCCCAATTTGACCATCCTTGACCCGATTAGTCCTCATTGACCCATTGAATGGATTTCATCCAATTTGTGGCCCAATTGGCCATTCTTGGACCCTTGTCCCAACTTTTGATCCATTTGGTATTCCATCATGTCAAAATTCAATTTAAAATCAATAAATACCAATATATATATTTATCAAAAATTCGGGTTATTACAATGACCCCGTCCTAAACCTCGCTTTGTCCTATTAGAAAGTCCTATTGATCCTAAGTCTAAATAAGGTATTTCATGTAGAGAATAGAGGAGGAAAAATAAAGGTGTTTGACTCAACGTTCTTAGGAAAGTGGCATCTAATCATGAGATCAATTATTTTCTTCATCTATGCCATCTTTGTTTAAAACATATGTGAGAATTTTGATTTGAAAACATAAACTCCGCTCACATATACCTTGAGAGAAAATAAACCCACTTTTGAGCGTTAATCTTTCTGAGAGATATATCTGGTGAGGATTGAAGTCAAAGCGCATTTTCCAATGGTGGTTATAAAACTTGTGTCTTAATAATGGCTATCACACAGAACACTCCGAGTATAAGTCTTGTAAAACAAATTTTAGAGTTGTATGATGTTTAGATTTTTTTGGCTATGTGTTTTTGCTGGGAAATTTTTTTTTTTAAAAAATAAAAAAAATTAAAAATGAAAAAAAAAAATTGATGTTTGTCGGTATCATCACTGGAAACCCTCACGAGACTATAACTCGTTCACTAGGGGTAACCTAGGGGTTTAAAGGCTTATTGCATATGCTAAATGCAATCGAGAGTGCCAGCGAAAGTGGTATAGATTAGGATTTGAATATCTAGTTTTTAGTTTTTGTTTTGCTTGAGAACTAGCAAAATCTAAGTTTGGGGGTATTTGTTGAGCACTGAAAATTACCATTTTATCCTTTAATTTTGGATTAGTTAGCCTTTGATTTGTGAATATTAGATGCGTTTAATAGAGTTTTTTAGTTTTGCAGTGTATTTGTGAGAATAAAAGAAAAAGGAATTAAAATGGAGAAAAGTGGGACTATAGTCCTATTTTTGGAAAGTTTATAATTTTTACCACCTAATTTGAATTGGAATTATTGTAAATTATTATAATTTAGATCCGGATATGAGAGTTTGAATTATAATAATATTTTTTAGATTGAGTTACATTGTAAAGGTGGTAGAAATTTATAAACACACAAACGGACTCACTGTTCAAATCTGAAGCCTGAAGACAAAGTCTGCAATTGGAAGCCAATGAGCCAAAGTCCACCAATATTCTGGGCCAGATAAAAGTCCAAATATGGGATTCAAGTCCAAAAGATCAAGTGGGACCAGTGAATTTCGTTTGAATGATGGTGTCTTATCTGCAAAATTCGGCATTTGAAAAAGACAGTGAACTTAGATAAAAGTAGTGGATTTGAATAAAAGACAGGGATAATGATAAAAGAGTTTGAATCCAAGGAGAGATAAGAAATAAAGATAAGAAAGAGAGGGATAAGGAGGAACAAAGATAAGGAGATGAAGGAGTTAGCCGATCTCAACAGAGAGAAATTTTGAATTTGAATGGGTCTCTTATCTTGGAAAAATTTGAAGGGTCCCTTATCTCATCTCTTCTGACTCCTATAAATTGATGGTTGTGGGTTCATTGAAAGTTGAAACGGGCAAGACATCGAAAAGACTGAAGTTGGACGAAGAAAGACAGAGAAAAATATTTAATTTCTTGTAAGTTATTTAATTTTTTTATTTTTATGTCAAGTCCAAAAGGATTATATTTCATTTCCAATTTTTTAAATAAAAATTCATGGCAGTTGTTTAGATTTATGGTAGTCCCAGTTATTAAAATATTTGTATTTTATTTTTAATTCTTTTATGAACATTATGTAAGAAATTATTTTAGAATTTTTTCAAGGAAAGTAGAACCCCTTTTAGGATCAGTGAGACTTGCCGTCTTTCCAATCTAAGGTTCTTATCAAGAACAGTTGTTTTAGATTTGGGGAAACACAAGTTTAAAACCAGCTCAACCCTAAGGCTTGATTTGAAAAAAATCTGATTTAATGGATGACATAAAAATTCTAATTAGAATTTTAATAGGAAATAAATTTGAATTATATTTTATAACTCTAGAATATTTCATAGTCTAGGCCATGAGTTTATTATTTTTAAATAGGATAACATGCCGCTTCGATTGTAGATTATGTAAACAAATTATTTATCGTTGATTTATTTTATTCTTTCTCAAAATTCATCAAAACAATTTATTGTTCTAAATTAAGATTATAACTATATGTTTTAGAAAATTATTTCCTTAAATCACATCATTTTAATAATGCCATTTTCTATTTCATACATATATTTTGTCGGTTTCCCTTGGGTATGACCTCGCACTCATACTCTATACTATAAACTGGTTCGTATGCTTGCGAGTAAATTAAAATTCACATCAGTGCGGTCGTAGCAGAATGGGAATTACGACCTGGACAATGTCTCTCATTCCGAGGCAGGACATATGTGCCTCAAAGCTGCAGAAGAGAGTTGTTGATCGAAGCTCATCAAACAAAACTCTCTATTCATCCAGGTAGCACCAAAATGTACCATGATCTGAAAAGATATTATTGGTGGCATGGACTCAAAAGAGACGTGGCTGACTTTGTTTATCATTGCCTTACTTGTCAACAAGTTAAGACAGAACATCAGAAGCCGCCAGGATTGCTCAAACCCTTACCAGTGCCGGAATGGAAATGGGAACATATCTCCATGGACTTTGTGACAGGACTGCGAAGGTCATCAAAAGGTAACGATACAATATGGGTTGTGGTGGACCGTCTGAATAAGTTCGCGCATTTTCTCCCAATCAAGATGACAGACTCATCTGAGACTTTGGGACGGCGGTATATTAAAGACATCATCAGACTACATGGCATACGGAGGACTATTGTGTCCGATAGAGATGGTCAATTTACCAGCAGGGTGTGGTAGAGCATGCAGTCGGCTATGGGAATGAGTTTATTAATCAGCACAACTTTCCATCCACAAACCGACGGTCAGTCAGAACGCACAATACAAACGTTGGAGGATATGTTGAAAGCTTGCATGTTAGACTTCAAGGGTGGTTGGGAAGATCATTTACCACTGGTTGAGTTCTCATACAACAACAGTTACCAAGCAAGCCTCAAGATGGTTCCATATGAGGCGTCTTAACTGTCTTTCTGACTGTTCAGGACTGACAGGGGGTAGGTCGCTGTTTATATTTATTACCATTCAACCATTCGACCGTTGCGCATTAAATGTACTCTAAAAAACATAATTACTTCCAGGTCGACAGGTCGGTCTCGCCGATGGGCAGACAGTCATGGCACCGATAGGTCGGTCCATACGAGAGGCTTGGTCTGGGGCACAAACATGCAAATAGTAGTTTCTAATATAGAAACTTGTTACCCAGAATGATTTGTCGCCCTTTACTGAGGGGTCGGTCCTGCTACTCTCGATCGGTCTTGAAATATCGAGATGTCTTTTTTTATCAAGAGTCCTCATGAGTTTACAATCCAGAACTCACAAGTTTTATACCGATGAGTCATCGACCATGAGGGGTCGTTTAAGTTCATCACCAAGGGGTCGGTGCATACGAGACTCTCGGTCAGAGGCTTACATAGAATGACAGTTTTTTTATCCAGAACCTCTGTCAATCATTCCGATCAGTCCTTGACCATGATGGGTCGATCCTGTCTCCACCGAGGGGTCGAGGAGAACGACTGGTCGTGCTAATAGTGAACATAATTCATATTTCCAAGTTCACTGTCCAGCTTCCTTTCTAGGCTTCTTTATGATTTTACCATTTGTTCAACTAAGCCTAGGAATGATCCTCTCTAAGTGTGGGTACTACCTAAAGTCATCTACAGCCAAATACCTATTTTAATGATTGCAATTACGATGAGTTATGGACCTGGTAGAGAACGATCTTCATTCTTGATCATCTTGGGTCTTCAAGCTTCTTAACAAGTGCTTCTTCTTGAGTCATGGAATTGACAAACAAGGACTCGGCAAGGCCGGGGCACTAACTACTTCTAAGTTGTGCTTAGGCATAATCCATGAACTAATAATGATATATTACGTTCTTTTGACATGATTAGAGCCTTTGAACCCCGAACCTTTTGAGGTACGACCCAAAGATCAACCCGAGGATTGCTACACACATATTGTATGGATGCATGTATGCTATTTTAGTGATTTAGGGAATGTATGTGCTATTGATGTGTTTAATACATGATAAATAGGATGGATGTGCCCTATGTTATGCATGAGATGTTAAAGATTCCCTATTATGTGATTTGTAGCTTGCCAATTATTTGTTAGAGACCCTTGTGAAGGGCTGAGATGATTTGTTGATGTATTTATTTGGGTTTATGTTGTGAAAAAAGAGAGTCATTTGGACTTAGAGTAAACCACCGTGGGACGGGTTGCATGAATTGCAAGGACTAAGAATATGTGTATATAAACCCGATGTGTGTATCTCAAGGTTGGTGTGTAGTCCGTATGTAACGCCCCGCCCTTTTTCACTCTCCACAAATCAGAGTATTTTTTTTTTTAAAAAAACAAGAGTGAGAGAGAGTTGGTCGTCACGACGCGAGTAAAGTCCGAGTTTCCAAAATCCGAACCTTAACTGGCCATCAACTACGTGTGCGTGGACTAAATCCACTAAAATATTTCACACGCTTTTCTGAATACATTGTGGAATTATTTATATGAATAAGATACTATTCATATACATATTATTTTAAGGCAAGGAAAACCAAGCACCATATACTTAACTTGAAACTTTAAATATCATCAAACCATAGCAAAATAATTCTAAATTATTACAGTCCAAAATATCAGTCTTCCCAATACATCATAGACATCAAAACTAAATAAAATAACTTCATTCATTCCAAGCTCCTACGCTTGCCTCCCTTCATGTCTCATGTCCGTTTCCTTGTCATTCCCTGTCTCTTCATTTATAGGGTAGAGTAGGGTGTCAGTCAACATGCCCAGTAGGATTTCCAAGTAGGGTTATGGTACACATAGGATCAATATAAAATCAAGATAGAAACATCATACCATATTTATAAAACATCTCATAAGTAGTAAAAACAATGCATGATATCCATATCATAATCATGCTTACTTATGCAACATGTCATGGGTGTCAATGCCAAATGATCACTCACCCAATTCCATATCGAATCACATCATATATAAATAGTTTCTGTAACACCCTGGAATTTCAAAGTTATCATTTTATATGAAAATATTCATATTTACGGAATTGCCATTGTGATAAAATTGATTTGAATTTAAATGGGTCAATGGTACAATCAAGACCCAAAGGATGGTAGTTTGTTTACAAAACAAATAAATGGATAAGATGAATTTAAACGGGTCAAGAATCATATTTGGGTCAAATTTTGATAAATGGGTCAAAATGGCTAGATGGGACCCAATGGGTCGTGAATGGCATGATTAACCATGGATTGAGTTCAAGCTTAGTTAATTTAAGTTTACTAATTGCTTGAGTTTGGTTTGAGTTGAAATGAATGATGGGTTTAGTTGAGTTGAATTTATTAGTTAAGTTAAATTAAATGAATGAACTAGGTTGGGTGAGTTGGGTAAATGAGTTGGATGAATATGTATTTTTTTTAAATGAGTGAGATGTAGAGATAGAGGGTTTGTAGGTTATTTAAATTCAAACACTAGGAAAACGTTGGTGCATGGGAGGCATTACCATGCATGTAACTCCCATTTATGTGATGAATATAATGGGAGTTACATTTTGAATGGGAGTTACTTTTTGAAGTTACAAGGGTTGCAAGGGACGTTGGTTGCATGCATGAGCAATTTCATGCATGTGACGGCTACTAAGGAGATATGAGGGGTGGTGGCTTGAGAGTTACAAATGCATGAATAAAGGAGAGAATGCAAACAATTACAAGGATATGCATAGGCCGTTGGGTACCCTTGGAGGTTCATCTCAAAGATGAAACCCCCAAGGAAGGTATTAAGAAATAAAGGTTACATAAATGTTTCATATTCAAAATTGTTACATGCATTGGAACCATGAGGATTAACCACCTTAGATGGAAGGTCAAGGGTTAAAAACGTTGGAGGGTTTCATCTCAAGGATGAAACCCCCAAATGAAATAAGAGTTAAAGATAAATGCAATAGGAGTTACAATTTTTGGGTACCAAAGAGATCACATGGGCTGAATGAAATTTAGCCAAAGAAGTTTCAGTTTTTCTCTCCCTACCTCTCTCTCTTGGTCGTTCTTTATCTTCCCAAACACTAAGAGCAGCAGCTGGTTATTGATATGAAATCAGTCCTTGATTGATTTGTTTCACCAAGACAAAAGCATACCTTGAGCAAAAGAGTTGGCCTCAAGGTATTCCATCCAAAGTCAAAAAAATTCTATCTCTTTCTCTCTTTGCCGTTTTCTACCAAGAGCAGCAGCTGGTTGTTTAAATCAGTCCCTAACCATCAAGGAATCAAGAAGAAGGAGAGGCTAAGAAAGGACAAGGAACAAGCCGGAGGGAAGATCAATTGGAGGAGTCGCGGAAACGTAGGTTTTTCGATGAACAATTTTTAAATCATGATCCGGCCATTGGATGGCCGAATCTAACAAAGGTTAAATATTGGTTAGAAGTACATGAATGAGATCAAAAGATGGACCATAGGGTTCGGCCCCATTGGATGGCCAAACCCCATGGAAATAATTGATTTATTTAGATGGTTTTTGGAAATTAAAACCATACAAATATGGGACTGTTTTTAGATGATTTTAAGTGTGTGTTTTAAAAAGGTGAAAACATAAATAAGGAAGTTTGTTTTGGACATAGATGAATGATTAAGAAATTCAAAACCAAAGGTCATAGGGTTCGGCCACCATGGAGGGCCGAACCCCATGCAAATAATGGTTTGGTTTTGATGTATTTGAAACATATAAACCATGAAGTTGGTGGACTGTTTTGGGTTATTATTTAAGATTCAAATACATGTTTTAGAATGGTTAAAAACATGGATTTGGGTGCTGGTTTCAGACCCAAGATAAAGGGATAAATGTTCAAAATTAATTTCATGGTGTTTGGCCAATAAGCATGGCCGAACCCTATGAAATTGGGCTAATTTTGGATGGTTGTTTGAAAGTTAAAAACCTGATTTAAATATACAGTTATTACATGATTAATTGAGGTTTAAAAACAGTAACCTAACCATTGGGTTCGGCCACCATAGAGGGCCGAACCCCATGTAAAAGGATGTTGGTTTTCATGTTGTGAACCCCATGGAAACCATGAAAACCCATGGACTGTTTTGTGGAATAATTAGGTTAAGTTTATGATGGACATTAGGTATTATTTATATGCTTTGATTTAAGAATAATATATGTTGTTTATGGAGTTAGTATGGGTAAGTAATCAGCCAACATGAATGATGGAAATTGGGGATAAAATCACATTGGTGAGGTTCGGCCATGTGTATGGCTGAACCCCACTAATGGTAATTGTGGGACATAATGGTTGGTTTATATGAAGATATGGAAGGTTTAAGAAAGATCAAATTAAGTGGTGAGGTTCAGCCGTGTGTATGGCCGAACCCCACTAAAGATGGTTTTATGTTTGGTGATGGAAGTTAGCTAATTTAAAGCAAAGGTTGGTCTCAATGGCACAATTGTAATTATGGCTGAAATGATCAAAAATAAAATGATCATATGATGGGATAAATGGGCTAAAACCAAAGTGGTAAGGTTCAGCCATAATGTATGGCCGAACCCTACCAAGGTTCATTTAGAAGCTTGGGTAATTAGATGGTTTTAAATTAAATAAAAGAATGACCAAAGTTTTAATGGATGAGGTTCGGCTATGGCTTTGGCCGAACCCCACTAGGTGGTTCTTGGAACATTAAGCTTTGCTGGAAATTAGGTGGATAAATGATTAACTTGCTGCCATGTACATAGGGTATTCGGATTTTTAGAACGGTGAGCAAGCCGTGATCGGAAGACGGTCCAAAGGAAGGGTCGAACAAAGTAAACTATAGTAGGTTTCCTACCTTGTTGTAACCACATAAATTATTTGCTGTTTTATGTTTATTTGAATAAGTTATTTGAATCAAATGTTATATTTCTAAATGACATGTTTGCATAGACATCTCATGCATGGCATGGGATGATGGTGTTGTAACCGGAGGCCACACTCCGTCGGGGCGTCCGAAAGACCACTGTGGGGTACCCTGATGATGAGAATCCCATCAGGAGGAATCCGGAGGCCACACTCCGTCGGGGCGTCCGAAAGACCACTGTGGGTTACCTTGACGATGAGAATCCCGTCAAGTGATGTCTATGTTGAATGGTGATGGGTGGGACTCATTACATGTTCATTTCATACATAGCATGTTTTTATTGAATTTTGTTACACATGTACTATCATTATATTATTTGCATGTTTGACTAACCAAGTGGTAGCCCTATTCGGAAACACTACTGGGTGCGTTGATCTAACGCCCTATCTATATCCTTAGTGGATGATGCAGGGAAAGGAAAAAACGTGATTGGAGAAGAGGACCAAGCACGAAAACTTGGGCGGTTTGAATGATTGGAATGGACTATGAATGGATTATTTATGGACTTGTTAGTTGATTTATTTGGACAATGTAATTTGTTAGCTAGATGTTGTGGGCATGTAACAATGTAGTTAATTAGATGCTATGGATTGTTTTATGTTGGATGTTTGGATTAAACGATTAGTTAAGATCGATTAGTGATTTGGGAAAATAAGTTATGTACTTTGCTATCTAAAAAAAAAATGGAAATTGGATTAATCATAGGTTCTATTATAACCTCAGTTAGATCTGGACTAAGTTAATTCCGCAAGTTATATATATACCATGTGCGGATCAGTTTTATGGACTTAGTTCATACGCGCCAGTTAAGGGTCGGATTTAGAGATCCGAACTTAACTAACGTCGTGACACTCCGCCCCGATAACATGATTATTTTAAATAACAAAAAAATAAACTCTGAAAATTAGAGTGAAAAGGGCGGGGTGTTACAGTTGGTATCAGAGCGAAAAGGGAGGTTGAATCTTCCGAAGTAAGATTAAGACGGTTTCATGTCTCACTGACGGATAAGAATCCCAACTGACCGACTCTTCGGAGTCCGCTGACTGGGGGCCGGATTAATTTACTTCGTGGACTCGGACTGAGCAAATCAAACTGAGAACAACAGTGAAAGATAGCAAAAGTACATTATTATAATTCATCTATCAAACGTAGCAAAATAGGATATACATTACCCAATACTCCCCAATTGAGAGAAACAAACATAGGGAATTTAGAGACTCTCCCCTCAAAAACAAATAGAAAACCAAGTTTGCTTATTTGGAAATCTCCCCGAAATTGTGAAAAAATACAAACTGTACGAGGAAACTAAGTCAATAATGTTTTATGACTTAGGGAAATGGCTCCAAAGAAAAGGATCCCTCAGAACCAGAAAGGGAAGGAAAAGGTGTTGCAAATCACGCAACATGAGAAAGTATTATCACAACACGAAAAATCTGTGCATGAGAAGGAGCCGTCTATACATGAGAAAGAGGTAACCCAACCTGATGAGGAGCAAGCTGTTCATGAAAAGTCTCACAATGGGGAAGAATCACAGCACTCTTGGAGGGAAGAGAAGGGGAGTGAGAATGCATCACGGAAGGAGGGAGAAGGGAACAGTGGTGTACATATACCGCATGTGCCGCCTGAGCTTCAGGGCTTAGTCCAAGCAGTGGTAACCTCTGTACTCCAGCAACATATGAATGGGAGTGAAAGTTCCAGGAATGCCAGTGACCGGAGTATGGCACGAGAATTTCAACAACAGCGTCCTCCCTACTTCAAAGGGAAGGAAGGGGCTGTCGGAGCCGAGCACTGGCTGAAGAAGATCACTCAGATCTTAAAATTACTTAAGATCTCGAGTCATACTGATAGGATTTTACTGGCTACTTCACAATTGATAGAAGATGCCGGTAAATGGTGGGAGGTGGTGGAGAAGCAGAGGGAACTCATACCAGCTAGGGAGAGGACAACCATGACATGGAATGAGTTTTCAGCAACCTTTCTGGAACATTACTTTCCGAAGGAGGAGAAGGAGCGACAGACGAAACTTTTTCTGTCCTTGGTACAGGGCTCTATGACGGTGGCAGAGTATCACCGTGAATTTCTCAGTTTATCCATTTATGCATTCTATATGGTGGATACAGAACTTCGCAAGGCAAGAAAGTTTGAGAAGGGTCTACGGCCAAACATCAAGGCCAAAGTGACCATATTTAAGTGCACCACATTGGCTGAGGTGGTCAATAAGGCCACAATAGCAGAACAGGAGTTGAATGCAATAGTGTGGTTTGACAATCGTCGAGCTCCAAGTGGGAGGGGTGGGTTTCAGCCCAACAAGAGGTTCCGTCCGAACTTCAGTAGACCCTCACCATCTACTGGGTCCGCGGGGAGCTTTCGTCCCAACCAGCCCTCCCCATCTGCATCAGTCACCCAGTCATTTAGAGGGGTGAACAACTGTTTCCACTGTAACCAGCCGGGTCACTTCAAGAGAGACTGTCCAAAGCTCAATAGGCTCTCATATTCCAGAGGATCTTTCCGTCCACCAGCTAGGCTAGCTAACTCCCGAGGAGGCAGGACATATAATCAGGCGGGACGGGCGCCTAATCCTACCGGATCTGGACGACTATTTGCTCTGGAACCTCCTGAGGATGTGGATCATTCTGTGATTCAAGGTATGGCCGTTGTCAATAGTTCTTATGCTTATGCATTGTTTGATTCTGGAGCATCGCACTCTTTTATATCTGCATCCTTTATAACTGCTGCTGGAACATTAGTACAAAAGCTGTCCACCACACTCACAGTAGTATCCCCTGTCGGAGACACGTCTTTGGGACTCATATGCACGGCCATAAATACAGAACTCGCTGGACTCAGATTTGAGTTCACTTATTTGGTACTCGACATGACTGAGTACGATATTATATTTGGCATGGACTGGTTGGCTGGTTATGAAGCCAATATTGATTGTTATCGCCGAAGAGTGACATTTTGGTCACCCGAGGGAAAACAGTATATAGTTCGTGCCGACAAGCTAAGCAGACTGCAGGAAGGGTTGCATCATTTGGTGTTGAACAATATTGTCATCAACAAAGCACCAGTCACTGAACTTCCAACAATTGTGAAAGAATTTGTTGATGTTTTTCCAAAAGAACTTCCCGGTATACCGCCTATGAGGGAGCTCAATTTTGAGATCAAGTTATATCCTGGTACCTCACCAGTGTCTCTACCCCATTATCGGATGGCACCAGCAGAAATGTCCGAGTTGAAGAAGCAGCTTGATGAATTACTCAGACTGGGTTGCATTCGGAACAGCACATCGTCATGGGGAGCTCCAGTGTTGTTCGTGAAAAAGAAGGATGGTTCACTCAGAATGTGTGTGGACTACCGGAAGTTGAATCAGCTAACTGTCCGGAACAAGTATCCTCTACCCAGGATCGATGATTTATTCGATCAGTTGAGGGGATCCAGTCATTTTTCCAAGATTGACCTGATGTCCGGTTATCATCAAATCCGGGTCAGGGAGGAAGATATCGAGAAGACAGCTTTCAGAACACGGTATGGACTATTTGAATTTGTAGTCATGCCATTTGGGCTTACCAACGCACCGACTGTGTTCATGGATTTAATGAACAGAATATTTCGTCCATATCTGGATCGGTTTGTTATAGTGTTCATTGACGATATCCTGATCTATTCCAAAAGTCAGGAGGATCATGCTGAGCATCTACGAATAGTATTGAACACCTTGAGACAAAACCAGTTGTATGCCAAAGCAAGCAAATGCGAATTTTGGCTACCTAAGGTCAAATTCTTGGGGCATGTTATAACAGCAGATGGTATAGCCGTTGATCCGGTTAAGGTGGCAGCAGTAAGTGAGTGGAAAACACCAAAGAATGTCACTGAAATCCGTAGTTTTCTGGGTTTGGCTGGATATTATAGGAAGTTTATCATGGACTTCTCCAAAATTGCATCCCCATTGACTCGACTCACGCAGAAAGGAGTCAAATATGAATGGTCAGAGTTGTGCAATCAGAGATTTGAGGAGCTGAAAGAGAGACTTACAACTGCTCCTATTCTAGTTTTACCGGAAAGAGGCAAAGGTTATGAAGTACAATGTGATGCATCAAGAGATGGACTGGGATGTTCACTCATGCAACGTGATCGGGTGGTGGCATATGGTTCAAGACAACTAAAGATACATGAACGCCTCTACCCCACACATGATCTAGAATTAGCTGCGGTGGTCTTCGCTCTCAAAAGCTGGAGACACTATCTATATGGGGAGAAGTTTGAAGTATTTTCAGATCACAAGAGCTTGAAGTATTTATTTGATCAGAAAGAGCTCAACCTGAGGCAGCGCAGATGGATGGAATATCTGGCGGACTATGAATTTGAGCTCCGATATCATCCGGGAAAGGCCAACAAAGTGGCGGATGCTCTCAGCCGCATGTCTCATGCATCAGTGGCATGTTTGATCAGGACTGAATGGGAGATGTTGAATTCCATTCGTGAGTTTAATCTATACATCACAAACCATGGGAGTATGTATAATTTGATCATACGATCCAACATGGTTACAAAGATTGAACAGGAGCAACGAACAGATCCGGAAATGGCAGAGACATGGGCCAAGATGTCTATTGGCGGGGTTGTACCAGATTGGGAATTACGACCAGGACAGGGTCTTATGTTCCGGGGTAGAATTTATGTGCCAAGAAACTGCAGAAAAGAATTACTAATAGAGGCACATCAGAGCAAGTTGTCCATTCATCCGGGTAGCACAAAAATGTATCATGACTTAAAAAGACATTATTGGTGGCATGGACTCAAGAAGGACGTTGTTGAGTTCGTGGCTCATTGTTTAACTTGTCAGCAGGTTAAGACGGAACATCAGAAGCCACCAGGGTTACTCAAACCCTTAGCAGTGCCGGAATGGAAATGGGAGCACATTTCCATGGACTTTGTGACGGGGTTGCCAAGGTCCTCGAAGGGCAATGACGCTATATGGGTTGTGGTAGACCGATTGACCAAGTCCGCGCATTTTATTCCTATCAAGATGACGGATTCATCAGAGACATTGGGTCGGAGATATATCAAAGACATCATCAGATTACATGGTATCCCACAGACTATAGTGTCTGATAGAGATGGCCGATTCACCGGCAGGGTGTGGCAGAGCATGCAGTCGGCCATGGGAACCGATCTACTTATTAGCACAGCATTCCATCCACAGACCGATGGACAATCGGAAAGAACAATACAAACGTTGGAGGACATGTTGAGGGCGTGCATGCTAGACTTCAAAGGTGGATGGGAGGATCATTTGCCATTGGAGGAATTTTCTTATAACAATAGCTACCAGGCAAGCCTCCAGATGGCACCATTCGAAGCTTTGTATGGTAGACCATGCAGGTCACCAGTGTGCTGGACCGAGGTTGGCGAACATGCACTGATAGGACCCGAGATGGTTGCAGAAACTACTGCACAGATCCAGTTGATACGTCAACATTTGTTGACTGCACAGAGTCGGCAAAAGAGCTATGCTGATAAGAGGAGGAGGTTTCTCGAATTTGAAGTGGGAGACATGGTATTCTTGAAGGTCTCGCCACGAAAAGGGCACATGAGATTTGGGAAGAAAGGAAAATTGTCGCCAAGATATGTGGGACCGTTTTCAATTATCAGAAGGATGGGAGATGTAGCCTATCAGTTGGCACTTCCTTCGCAATTGGCGTCTCTACATGATGTGTTCCATGTGTCGATGCTGAGGAAGTACAACCCTGATCCGTCTCATGTTTTGAATGTGCAAGACATAGATGTGCAAAGCGATGTCACTTATGTCGAGAAGCCGGTCAGAATATTGGAGAGTGAGCAAAGGGTGTTGCGTAACCGAGCGATTCAGTTCGTCAAGGTGGTATGGGATCGACATGGTGTTGAAGAAGCCACTTGGGAATTGGAATCGGAGATGAGAACATCTCACCCGGAATTGTTTGTATGATTTACTCTGAAATCCTACTTCGTTCGATTTTCGGGACGAAAATTATAAAAAGAGTATTGTATTGTAACACCCTGGAATTTCAAAGTTATCATTTTATATGAAAATATTCATATTTACGGAATTGCCATTGTGATCAAATTGATTTGAATTTAAATGGGTCAATGGCTCAATCAAGACCCAAAGGATGGTAGTTTGTTTACAAAACAAATAAATGGATAAGATGAATTTAAACGGGTCAAGAATCATATTTGGGTCAAATTTTGATAAATGGGTCAAAATGGCTAGATGGGACCCAATGGGTCGTGAATGGCATGATTAACCATGGATTGAGTTCAAGCTTAGTTAATTTAAGTTTATTAATTGCTTGAGTTTGGTTTGAGTTGAAATGAATGATGGGTTTAGTTGAGTTGAATTTATTAGTTAAGTTAAATTAAATGAATGAACTAGGTTGGGTGAGTTGGGTAAATGAGTTGATGAATATGTATTTTTTTTAAATGAGTGAGATGTAGAGATAGAGGGTTTGTAGGTTATTTAAATTCAAACACTAGGAAAACGTTGGTGCATGGGAGGCATTACCATGCATGTAACTCCCATTTATGTGATGAATATAATGGGAGTTACATTTTGAATGGGAGTTACTTTTTGAAGTTACAAGGGTTGCAAGGGACGTTGGTTGCATGCATGAGCAATTTCATGCATGTAACGGTCACTAAGGAGATATGAGGGGTGGTGGCTTTGAGAGTTACAAATGCATGAATAAAGGAGAGAATGCAAACAATTACAAGGATATGCATAGGCCGTTGGGTACCCTTGGAGGTTCATCTCAAAGATGAAACCCCCAAGGAAGGTATTAAGAAATAAAGGTTACATAAATGTTTCATATTCAAAATTGTTACATGCATTGGAACCATGAGGATTAACCACCTTAGATGGAAGGTCAAGGGTTAAAAACGTTGGAGGGTTTCATCTCAAGGATGAAACCCCCAAATGAAATAAGAGTTAAAGATAAATGCAATAGGAGTTACAATTTTTGGGTACCAAAGAGATCACATGGGCTGAATGAAATTTAGCCAAAGAAGTTTCAGTTTTTCTCTCCCTACCTCTCTCTCTCTTGGTCGTTCTTTATCTTCCCAAACACTAAGAGCAGCAGCTGGTTATTGATATGAAATCAGTCCTTGATTGATTTGTTTCACCACGACAAAAGCATACCTTGAGCAAAAGAGTTGGCCTCAAGGTATTCCATCCAAAGTCAAAAAAATTCTATCTCTTTCTCTCTTTGCCGTTTTCTACCAAGAGCAGCAGCTGGTTTTTTAAATCAGTCCCTAACCATCAAGGAATCAAGAAGAAGGAGAGGCTAAGAAAGGACAAGGAACAAGCCGGAGGGAAGATCAATTGGAGGAGTCGCGGAAACGGTAGGTTTTTCTATGAACAATTTTTAAATCATGATCCGGCCATTGGATGGCAGAATCTAACAAAGGTTAAATATTGGTTAGAAGTACATGAATGAGATCAAAAGATGGACCATAGGGTTCGGCCCCATTGGATGGCCAAACCCCATGGAAATAATTGATTTATTTAGATGGTTTTTGGAAATTAAAACCATACAAATATGGGACTGTTTTTAGATGCTTTTAAGTGTGTGTTTTAAAAAGGTGAAAACATAAATAAGGAAGTTTGTTTTGGACATAGATGAATGATTAAGAAATTCAAAACCAAAGGTCATAGGGTTCGGCCACCATGGAGGGCCGAACCCCATGCAAATAATGGTTTGGTTTTGATGTATTTGAAACATATAAACCATGAAGTTGGTGGACTGTTTTGGGTTATTATTTAAGATTCAAATACATGTTTTAGAATAGTTAAAAACATGGATTTGGGTGCTGGTTTCAGACCCAAGATAAAGGGATAAATGTTCAAAATTAATTTCATGGTGTTCGGCCAATAAGCATGGCCGAACCCTATGAAATTGGGCTAATTTTGGATGGTTGTTTGAAAGTTAAAAACCTGATTTAAATATACAGTTATTACATGATTAATTGAGGTTTAAAAATAGTAACCTAACCATTGGGTTCGGTCACCATAGAGGGCCGAACCCCTTGTAAAAGGATGTTGGTTTTCATGTTGTGAACCCCATGGAAACCATGAAAACCCATGGACTGTTTTGTGGAATAATTAGGTTAAGTTTATGATGGACATTAGGTATTATTTATTTGCTTTGATTTAAGAATAATATATGTTGTTTATGGAGTTAGTATGGGTAAGTAATCAGCCAACATGAATGATGGAAATTGGGGATAAAATCACATTGGTGAGGTTCGGCCATGTGTATGGCCGAACCCCACTAATGGTAATTGTGGGACATAATGGTTGGTTTATATGAAGATATGGAAGGTTTAAGAAAGATCAAATTAAGTGGTGAGGTTCAGCCGTGTGTATGGCCGAACCCCACTAAAGATGGTTTTATGTTTGGTGATGGAAGTTAGCTAATTTAAAGCAAAGGTTGGTCTCAATGGCACAATTGTAATTATGGCTGAAATGATCAAAAATAAAATGATCATATGATGGGATAAATGGGCTAAAACCAAAGTGGTAAGGTTCAGCCATAATGTATGGCCGAACCCTACCAAGGTTCATTTAGAAGTTTGGGTAATTAGATGGTTTTAAATTAAATAAAAGAATGACCAAAGTTTTTAATGGATGAGGTTCGGCTATGGCTTTGGCCGAACCCCACTAGGTGGTTCTTGGAACATTAAGCTTTGCTGGAAATTAGGTGGATAAATGATTAACTTGCTGCCATGTACATAGGGTATTCGGATTTTTAGAACGGTGAGCAAGCCGTGATCGGAAGACGGTCCAAAGGAAGGGTCGAACAAAGTAAACTATAGTTTGTTTCCTACCTTATTGTAACCACATAACTTATTTGCTGTTTTATGTTTATTTGAATAAGTTATTTGAATCAAATGTTATATTTCTAAATGACATGTTTGCATAGACATCTCATGCATGGCATGGGATGATGGTGTTGTAACCGGAGGCCACACTCCGTCGGGGCGTCCGAAAGACCACTATGGGGTACCCTGATGATGAGAATCCCATCAGGAGGAATCCGGAGGCCACACTCCGTCGGGGCGTCCGAAAGACCACTGTGGGTTACCTTGACGATGAGAATCCCGTCAAGTGATGTCTATGTTGAATGGTGATGGGTGGGACTCATTACATGTTCATTTCATACATAGCATGTTTTTATTGAATTTTGTTACACATGTACTATCATTATATTATTTGCATGTTTGACTAACCAAGTGGTAGCCCTATTCGGAAACACTACTGGGCGCGTTGATCTAACGCCCTATCTATATCCTTAGTGGATGATGCAGGGAAAGGAAAGAACGTGATTGGAGAAGAGGACCAAGCACGAAAACTTGGGCGGTTTGAATGATTGGAATGGACTATGAATGGATTATTTATGGACTTATTAGTTGATTTATTTGGACAATATAATTTGTTAGCTAGATGTTGTGGGCATGTAATAATGTAGTTAATTAGATGCTATGGATTGTTTTATGTTGGATGTTTGGATTAAACGATTAGTTAAGATCGATTAGGGATTTTGGAAAATAAGTTATGTACTTTGCTATCTAAAAAAAAATGGAAATTGGATTAATCATAGGTTCTATTATAACCTCAGTTAGATCTAGACTAAGTTAATTCCGTAAGTTATATATATACCATGTGCGGATCAGTTTTATGGACTTAGTTCATACGCACATGGCCTTGGCCAATTAAGGGTCGGATTTAGAGGTCCGAACTTAACTCGCGTCGTGACACTCCGCCCCGATCGCATGATTATTTTAAATAAATAAAAATAAACTCTGAAAATTAGAGTGAAAAGGGCGGGGTGTTACAGTTTCCTTGATAAATCACCATATCAAGGTGTTCCCTTGGCCAATTACATCCACAGTGTTTTGTGATGGCACCACCAGGTCACTGTTATACCTCCCCACATATGTTAATCGGAATTACTGATGGAGTGTGGACTCCTCCCTCTGCGCAGGGTTTTGGGACTATATACCCAGGAGCTCTTTGGCCCAAATTACGCCGTACCCATTCCTAGCAATCCCTGACAAGACCAATATATCAACAGTTCACATAGCTTCATACAAGCTAGTTTCAAGCCCAAATTATGTCCGGACCGCTCATAACTTGGCTTGCTGGTCCCATGTATTTCCTCCTATGCCATGCATGAGATAATGAATGCAAGAATGCCATTTTATATCAAATTACATAATATTGTTGAAATTCAGTTCATAAACATATATCATTTCTTTAATCAAAGTAAAACATCATATTTGGAAATAAAGACTAGTGTTATATGTATAATCCATAGTGTCTCAATAAGATAGGAATCCTACCAACGTCCAGTATACTATCCTTGCAGTCTTGTGAAGATAACGTTAACGATCACGCCGAAACGAATCATAAACCCTTTGCGAATCTCTTTACCTTATTAAATTCAATCACATATATAAATCAAATTGATTTTTCATTTTAATTTCATCACTCCTTACATCATACCAGATAAACAGAAGCATCTGGAAAAAAACATCCAAAAATCAAACTTTTCAATTCAGTTGACTGAATCCCAGATTCAGTCGACTGAATCACATCCAGTTATGATCTCTGCTTTACCCGCAAACATTCGGTTCAGTCGGCTGAAACACAACTAGGTACTGTATAAAACTGACTTGTAACCTTTCAGTCGGCTGAATCATAGATTCAGTCAGCTGACTTTGGGTCAAATCCTCTATGTTCTCGGTCAACACACTTTCAGTCGACTGAATCACAGATTCAGTCGACTGACTTTGGATCAGATTATTTATGTGCTTGGCCAGTATACATTCAGTCGGCTGAATTATCAATCAACCCTTTTACGTGTTCGGTAAGCATACCTTCAATCGACTGAATCACGGCTGAAACACCACCAACTCACTTACTTATTTGGTACTTCTATGTTAAGTCGACTGAATCCTAGATTCAGTCGGCTGAAATACCAATAGACCCCATATATTCTTAGCCAGTCTATGTTCAGTCGACTGAATCATACTATTTAGTCGGCTGAAAATCCCAGATAATCCTTGTCAGCTGGGCCAGCACCAGTTCAGTCGACTGAATCCTGAGATTCAGTCTACTCACTCTTTGTTAGTCCTTTTTGTTTGCTTATTTTGTAAAGTCCTTCTCCTAATATTATTTACACATGGATTTCATCTTCCATACTCCTCTTGGTGAATTTAATCTACCCACTAGCAAAGGCTAGGGTCTTTTCCATAATTCTTTCAATCTTTGTTTTATAACATGGATTCAAATATCACCTTTCTTTTGTTTCAAACCATTACTAATCCTTGAATGGATTTCCAACTCTATGGCCTTAACACAATTTGGCCATCCACTCCAACCCATTGTGGAACCCATGGGTTCGGCCATACCATGGCCAAACCAATGGTTTCCTTTGAATCAATCCTATGTTATTAAGCTTTAGACATACTTTCTTTCCCATATCATTCCTTTCTTTTTGATCTGTCTTTCTTCCTTAATCCTCCTTCTTCCTTTGTTGTTCAAAGATTCTCCAACTATAGAGGTGTAAGTGGGGAGAGAGATAGAGGAGAGGAGAGGAAAATTCTTTGATCAAGATGTAAGAGTCGTCCAAGGGGTGTGGTGTGCCCCTTGGGTTGTGTCCCTTTGTATAACAGCCCAAACTCTTCCACTCTACCTCATTATGATTTGTTTAACCCATGAGTTGGTTTAACCAAGGAGGCCCTTGGCTTAAACCAAAAAACCCTTTGACTTCCAACGTGTCCAATGGTTTCATACCCCTTGAGATGGAAACTTTCCATCTTCCCAACTCAACTAAAAAAATTTAATCTTAAACTCAAAACTTGAACTCACAAAGTGGTTGACCAAGTCAACATGTCATGGCCGGCCATGCATCTGGTGACTTGGTCACCACATGGCACTTGGGTCCCATCTTTGCCATGTCACTTGATGATATGGCACCTTGCCTACTAGACTTCCATGTGATGACATGCATGCCACATGGCATTGCCACATCACTCACATGCCACCTCACTTGATGAGGTGGATTTTATGCATTGGATTTTAATTGGGTAGTTGATCTGTAACGCCTCGCCTTCTCCGAGATTCAGAGTCTAAATTTGTTTTTTAATAATAATAGAATAACACCGGAAGAGGACGGGCGACGTCACGACACCCAAGTCCGACCCTTAACTGGCCACCCATGTGTACATGGACTAAGACCATGAAAACTGATCCACACATGGAACTAAGTAAATCTTGCAGAATAATATAAACTGACTGCAGAATAAGTCAGATATGCGGAATTATAATCAATCCTCAGACTGCTCCATTATCAGATAGCAAAGTACAAGTCATAATTACTTAAAACTAAACTTTCATTCAAACTTAAATCAAACCACAGCAGTTATCTCCATTATTACATATCCATGAAGTTTATCCAAATAACAATAATTAAGAAATCCAATCCAACACCCAAGTGCTTATGATTGGCTTCCCTCGCGACCCTCAACCTTTCCTTTTCCTGCATCATCCTCTAAGGATAGAATTAGGGCGTTAGATCAACGCGCCCAGTAGGTTTTCCGATCAGGGCTACCACATGGTTAGTATATAAAACATGCATATATCATAGTATATGATCATCAAAAACATCTGAAATCAATGCTATGTATGTAAATACAAATGTAATGAGTCCCACCCATCACAAGTATACATAGCTATCACTTGACGGGATTCCCACGTCAAGGTAATCCAGAGTACTCCACATTTCCTCTAAATAGAACTCTCATGTCAAGGTAAGCCAGAGTACTCCACATTTCCTCTGTATAGAACTCTTATGTCCAGATAATCCAGAGTACTCCTCATTTCCTCTGGATAGGACTCTCATCATTAAGTTGCTCCATAATCATCACCCCATGCCATGCATGAGATGTCAATGTATATGTATGTCATCTGCAATATATCTCATCATTAAAAACCCATTTGAAACATAATACAATAACAATATAACTCATAAAAACCATGATAAAACCATTTATAAAAGTGGTTACAAGTAGGTAGGAAACCTACAGAAACTTTGCTTTAGTGTCCGTTCTTTTTGAGCTTAACCCGATTACGACTCGCACGCCGTTCAACTTCCGTTACCTTATTTCATGTCAATCAGTCAATATAACATACCATCTGATTTCTAACTAAGTCCAAAACCCCATAAATCATCTTGTGGGGTTGGCCATACCCATGGCCGAACTTCACCAACTTAGGATTTAATCTTCCCTTTTATTTGATCAACCCGTCAAGCATACCTTGGTAGCGTTCAGCCATACAACATGGCCGAACCATACCACTTTGGTTTTGGACCCTCTTTTCAAGTTCTTTGATCAATCCTTTACACTTTGACTTGTATTTACGGTTTTGCCATTGACCTAACCATATTTAATCTTGTTTAGAAAAATAAGATCCATAAAAACCACCTTAGTGGGGTTCGGCTATATAACATGGCCAAGCCTCACTAATCCCATTTGGATCTCTTAATCCATTCTAATCACATTCAAATGCTATTCAAATCACTTGGTGGGGTTCGGCCATACCCCATGGCCGAACCTCACCCCTTTTTGGTTTTGATGCTCCACTTACCACTCTTGTTGATGAACCAATGAGCATCTAAGTCCATGATTCTTTCATCTATGTCAACCTTTTAAAATATCATAACAACACTTAACAATTCATACTCATGAATTTGAATCCAAACACCCCAACTAGGGTCCATTTATCCCAAAAATGGTCCATGTTGTTCGGCCATACCCATGGCCGAACCCAATGGTTCTCTTGGATCAATAATTCCATCATTTGTACATAACTTAGGCTCAATACTTTTACCCATAAGAACCACATGGTTCAGCCAACCCATGGCTGACCCAAGGTAATAAACTTATCTTCATTCAACACATTAAAACACCCTTCATAATTTGTATGGTTTTATCTTTCAAAACCATTAAAATTAACCATAAGTCTATTAAATCCTTTCATGGGGTTCGGCCATCCCTAATGGCCGAACCCTATGGCCTATGATTTGAACTTCTTTATCAAATACTTAACGTTATTAAAACATGTAAACATCACCATAGTACTGTATGGTTTTTACCCTTCAAAACCATCCAAATGCCCAAATAACTTCATGGGGTTCGGCCATCCAAAGTGGCGGAACCCAATGATCCATTTTTATCATTTAAACCAACTTTCTCCAAGGTTTGAACCCATGATGCATTCGGCCATTCCATGGCCAAATCATGACATCCAAATCCATGATTTAAAAAACCTTTCAACTTGCATCTTAGGTCTAATTAAAACATCCAAAAACAATCCATCATTTTGCATGGTTTTAACTTACAAAAACCATCAATCATAACCATAATATTTCATGGGGTTCGGCCATCCAAAGTGACCGAACCCTATGGTCCATGTTTTCTATCTTTTAAACATCAATAAACATACTCCAAACCCTTGGTAGATTCGGTCATCCCATGGCCAAATTATGTTCCATTTAACATATTGTATTAAACAAAATTCCATGGAATTACTTACCAATTCTCTAAGCCTTTCTCCTTGCTTTTGATCCTTGCTTCCTAGCTTTCTTAACCTCCCTTCCTTTGCTGATTATATGCTTGATCAATGGTGAAAAACACCCAAGGATAATTCGGCCAAGAGGGTGTGTTCTTGAGAGAGGGGGAGAGAGATGAATTCTATGGTTTCATTGAGTGACAATCGACCAAGCATATGGTTTATCTCCTTTATATAACAGCCCCAAAAACCATTCATTTACCCTCATTACTCTTTGATCAAACCAAGGAGTCACTTGGCACCAACCAATGCATCCCTTGGCACCAACCAATGCATCCCATGAGATGGAAAGACTCCTCCATCTTTCATCATTTAAGCCGTCCCCAACCATGCTGACCCTTGGCTTGGCCAAGGCACCCCTTCACTCCCAACGTGTGGGACTTGTACTCTTGATGATGTTTGAGATTGAGACAACCCTTCAAATTCCATTTGACTCACTTGAACTCAAGGTCCCTTTCATTTCCAACTCAACACACCCAACTCACTACACTTAATGCATATCATTTAATGCACTTGAGTCAACTCATTACTTGATTTAATTCCAACTCACTTCAGTCCCAACTCAACCTGATTTAACTCATGTTTGAGCTCACTTGAGGGTCCACATGGTCAACATGACCCATTTGGTCCCCATTTAACTTATTGACCCAATTGACGCCATGACCCAATTATGGGTGGTTTAGCCCTTTGAATGTGGTTTACACACTTGTATCAAGCCTACCCATTTATCATACATTTCATTTCCAATCAATTCAGCTTAACCATAATAAAATTGAGCTTACCCAATGGTCAAATAAGTCCACCATGACCCATTGGGTCCCAATTGGGTCCTTTGACCCAAATAACCAACTTAACCCAATTAGATGTACAATAACCATTTAATCTAATTGATCTTTATAATATGTACAATAGGCCTTAATTTGAACAATGGGCCCCACTATTTTCTTATCTACGATCATAACCTTCTAATTTACCATTCCAATGGCATGTTTGTAAATATCAATATCGTTGAGAAAACGGGGTGTTACAACATAAATTTACCTTTTACCCATTTATTTTAACCTTACCCAATTACTTTAAAATCAACTCATCTATGAACCATTGGGTCCCAATTGGGTAATTGACACATTTACTTAGACTTACACAATTACTTTAAAATCAAGCTCATCCATAGTCCATTGGATCTTAATTGGGTAATTGACCCATTTATCTTGTCCACCTAATGTCCATTTCAACAATTTAATTTAACATTCATTTAATTCGCAATTCAAATGCAATATTCCAATATATTCATAAGTACGAAAAATCCAGGGTGTTACACCGTATCCCTAAGATAACCCAATGTGATAATGATGTTAAATGTATGAAACATAATGGAGTGTGTTATGCTGTCATCATTCCGAAATTATGATCATGATGTGATTATGCCATAGATGTTGCCCTTATAGTTGTGATTATGGCCCATCATGTTACTCACTGATGTATGCCTAGGAGGTTATCTAGGATGTGAGTATGGGATGTTGTATTTATGGGCATGGTGAGATTGAGAATAATAGTGTTGGGGATTGTAACACTTTGGAATTTCATGTTATTAATATTTATGAAATTTGTCATTTAATTGTGAATTATTGGATATGAACCTTAGATGGGTAAAAGGTTGGGTCGATTGCCCAATTAAGACCCAACGGATTGTGGATATGGTTGCAATTGGAATAATTGGGTAAGATGTATTAAATTGGGTCAAGATTGGTAATTGGGTCAAAAATTCTTAATTCGGTCAAAAAGACCCAATTGGGACCCAATGGGTCGTGGATTGACTCGTTTGACCATTGGGTGAGCTCAAGCTTAATTAAGTTAGTTGAGTTAAATTAAATGAGTTGAGATAACGGTTTACTTTTTAAATTTAAATTCAAACAATGAGGTGGACAGTTTTAAATTTGAAATTCAAGCAAATGGGGTGGACGGTTTTATATTTGAATTTCAAACAAATGAGATGGAGGAGTTATGTTCGATACACGTTGGAGAGATGAAGACGGTTTTAAATTTGAAATTCAAGCAAATGGGGTGGACGGTTTTATATTTGAATTTCAAACAAATGAGATGGAGGAGTTATGTTTGATACACGTTGGAGAGATGAAGGTGGTTTAAAATTTGAAATTCAAGCAAATGGAGATGTTTATGGATTAATCTTCAAATTCAAACAAATGAGATGGAGGAGTTATGTTTGATACACGTTGGAGAGATGAAGGTGGTTTAATATTTGAAATTTAAGCAAATGGAGATGTTTATGGATTAATCTTCAAATTCAAACAAATGGAGGAGTATTGGATTATTTCAAATTCAAAGGCACACGTTGGAGAGATAATGGAGATGGTGATGGTTTAACTTTCAAATTCAAACTCTCCCTCCCAATGGTCTTATGAGTTGAAAAATCTCAGCATGAGAAGGAGCCGTCTCAGCATGAAAAATCTCAACATGAGAAGGAGCAATCTGAGGAAGATGAATGGCACTCACGGCGGGAAGAGGAAGAGCGACATTCTCACTATAGTGAACGAGAGAAGGAGGAACAAAGCAATGTGAGTATACCAGTGGTGCCTCCTGAGCTACAAAGCTTGGTTCAAGCAGTAGTTACTTTTGTTCTCCAACAACATCTGAATGGAAGTGGGACCACTAGTGACGCCAATAACCGGAAGATGGTTAGAGATTTCCAGCAACAACGCCCTCCCTACTTCAAGGGAAAGGAAGGGGCTGTCGGAGCAGAACATTGGCTGAAGAAGATCACTCAGATCTTGACCCTACTTCAGAATTCGAGTCATGCTAACAAAATTTTGCTAGCTACATCTAAACTGATCGAGGATGCTAGTAAATGGTGGGAGGTTATAGAAAAGCAGCAAGCACTTGTGCCGGAAAGGGAAAGGACTACAATGACGTGGGAATGGTTCTCAGCTACCTTTCTAGATCAGTATTTTCCTGAGGAGGAGAAGGAATGCATTCAAGCTTTCATATCCTTGGTACAAGGCTCCATGACGGTGGCAGAGTATCACCGGGAATTCCTCAGTCTATCCTGCTATGCATTTTATATGGTGGATATCGAGCACCGCAGGGCACGAAATTTTGAGAGGGGTCTACAGCCAAACATTAGGGCCAAAGTATCCATATTCAAGGTAGCCACACTGCTGAGGTGGTCAGCATGACCACCATAGCCGAGCAAGAAATGGCTGAGATGGTGCGGTTTGACAACCGCCGAACACAGAGTGGGAGGGGCACATATCAGCCCAACAAGAAGTTCCGACCGAACTTTAGCAGACCCTCACCATCTACTGGGTCCACAGGGGGCTTTCATCCCAACCAGCCCTCCCCATCCGCATCAGTCAATCAGGCTTTCAGAGGGGTGAACAACTGCTTCCACTGTGATCAGCCGGTCACTTCAAGAGGGATTGCCCAAAGCTCAACACGCTCTCTTATTCCAGGGGATCACTCCGTCCACCAGCTAGGCCAGTTAACTCCCGGGGAGGTAGGACATATAACCAGGCGGGATGGGCACCTAACCCTACTGGATCTGGACGACTGTTTACTCTAGCTCCTCCAGCGGATGTGGATCATTCAGTGATTCAAGGTATGGCTGTTGTCAGTAGTTCCTATGCCCATGCACTATTTGATTCTGGAGCTTCACACTCCTTTATATCTGCATCATTTATAACTACTACTGGTACCTTAGTTCAAAAACTATCCACAACACTCACAATTGTATCCCCTGTCGGAGACACATCATTGGGACTCATATGTACGGCTGTGAATATCGAACTCGCTGGACTAAGATTTAAGTTCAATTATCTGGTACTCGACATGACTGAGTACGATATTATCTTCGGCATGGACTGGTTGGCTAGTTTCCAGGCCAACATCAATTGTTATCGCCGCAGAGTGACATTTTGGTCACCCGAGGGAAAGCAATATGTGGTTCGTACAGACAAGCTGAGTAGACTGCAGGAAGGGTTGAACCATTTGGTATTGAACACTATCATCATAAACAAGGCACCAGTTGCTGAACTTCCAGCAATTGTGAAAGAATTTACGAATGTTTTTCCAAAAGAACTCCTTGGCTTACCACCCATGAGGGAGCTCAACTTTGAAATCAAGCTATACCTTGGCACATCGTCAGTGCCTTTACCACATTATCGGATGGCACCAACAGAGATGTCCGAGCTAAAGAAGCAAATTGATGAACTGCTCAGATTGGGTTGCATCCGGAACAACACGTCATCTTGGGGAGCTCCAGTGTTGTTTGTGAAGAAGAAGGACGGTTCACTCCGAATGCGTGTGGATTACCGAAAATTGAATCAGCTAATTGTTCGGAACAAGTACCTTTTACCTAGGATCGATGACTTATTCGATCAATTGAGGGGTTCCAGTCACTTTTCGAAGATTGATCTGATGTCCGGTTATCATCAAATCTGAGTTAAAGAGGAGGATATAGAGAAGACAACCTTTAAGACGCGGTATGGACTATATGAATTTGTAGTCATGCCGTTTGGACTCACCAATACACCGACTGTGTTCATGGATTTAATGAACAGGATCTTCCATCCGTATCTAGACCAGTTTGTTATTGTGTTTATTGATGATATCCTAATCTATTCCAAAAGTCAGGAGGAACATGCTGAGCACCTACGAGTAGTTTTGAACACTTTGAGAAAGAACAAGCTATATGCGAAAGCCAACAAATGTGAATTCTGGCTATCCAAAGTGAATTTCTTGGGACATGTTATATCCGAAAAAGGTATAACCGTTGATCCGGCTAAGGTGGCGGCAGTAAGTGAGTGGAAAACGCCAAAGAATGTAACCGAGATTCGTAGCTTCCTCGATTTGGCATGATATTATCGGAAATTTATCATGGATTTCTCTAAAATAGCATCTCCACTCACTTGACTCACTCAAAAAGGAGTCAAATATGAGTGGTCAGACCTGTGCAACCAGAAATTTGAGGAGCTGAAAGACATACTTACATCAGCGCCTATCTTGATTTTACCGAAAAGAGGCAAAGGTTATGAGGTACACTGTGATGCATCAGGAGAAGGATTGGGTTGTTCTCTCAGTCAAAGTCGTCATGTGGTGGCATATGGTTCAAGACAGTTGAAGGTGCATGAACGCCTTTATCCCACACAAGATTTGGAATTAGCGGCAGTGGTCTTCGCTCTTAAAAGCTGGAGACACTACTTATATGGTGAGAAGTTTGAAGTATTTTCAGATCATAAGAGCTTGAAGTACTTATTTGATCAGAAGGAGCTCAACCTGAGGCAGCGCAGATGGATGGAATATCTGGCGGATTATGAGTTCGCGCTCCGATATCATCCGGGCAAGGCAAACAAGGTGGCGGATGCTCTCAGCCGCATATCACATGCATCAGTGGCATGTTTGATCAGAACCGAATGGGAGATACTGAATACCATTCGAGAGTTCAATCTATATCTCAGTAACCATGGGAGTATGTACAATTTGATCATATGATCCAACATGGTTACCAAGATTGAACAGGAGCAGCGAGCAGATCCGGAAATGGAGGAGATATGGACCAAGATGTCTACTGGCCTGGTCATATCGGAATGGGAATTACGACCAGGATAGGTTCTTGTATTCCAGGGAAGAGTATATGTGCCAAAAAGCTGCAGAAAAGATTTGTTGATTGAGGCACATCAGACCAAGCTCTCCATTCATCCGGGCAGCACCTAGATGTCCCATGATCTGAAGAGACATTATTTGTGGCACGGACTCAAAAGAGATGTGGCGGAATTTGTGGCACACTGCTTAACTTGTCAGCAAGTTAAAACGAAACATCAGAAGCCACACAGGGTTACTCAAACCCCTACCAGTGCCAAAATGGAAATGGGAGCACATTTCCATGGATTTTGTGACGGGGTTGCCAAGGTCCTCAAAGGGCAACGATGCTATATGGGTCGTGGTAGATCGACTGACCAAATCTGTACATTTTCTTCCCATCAAGATAACAGATTCATCTGAGACCTTGGGCCGGCGTTATATCAAGGATATCGTCAGATTACATGGTATTCCTCAGACTATAGTGTCTGACAGAGATGGCCGTTTCACCGGCAAGGTATGGCAGAGTATGCAGTCGGCCATGGGAATGGATTTACTAACTAGCACAGCTTTCCATCCACAGATTGATGGACAGTCGGAAAGGACAATACAAACACTGGAGGATATGTTGAGAGCGTGCATGTTAGACTTCAAGGGTGGATGGGAGGATCACTTGCCGCTAGTGGAGTTCTCATATAACAACAGTTACCAGGAAAGCCTTTAGATGGCTCCATTCGAGGCTCTATATGGTAGACCATGTAGGTCACCAGTGTGCTGGACAGAGGCCGGTGAGCCTGCGCTGATTGGACTCAAACTAGTTGCAGAGACTACAACACAAATTAAGTTGATACGTCAGCACTTATTGGCTGCACAGAGTCAACAGAAGAGTTATGCTGACAAGAGGAGGAGGTTCCTTGAATTTGAAGTGGGGGACATGGTATTTTTGTAAGTCTCGCCACGAAAGGGACACATTAGGTTTGGAAAGAAGGGGAAACTGTCGCCAAGATATGTGGGACCATTTTCCATCATAAGAAGGATGGGAGAGGTAGCTTATCAGTTAGCACTTCCTTCACAATTGGCATCTCTACACGATGTGTTTCATGTATCGATGTTGAGGAAGTACAATCCCGATCCGTCTCATGTATTGAATGTGCAAGATATAGAGATACAAAGTGATGTGACATATGTCGAGAAGCCTGTCAGAATAGTGGAGACTGAGCAAAGGGTGTTACGAAACAGAGCGATTCAGTTTGTCAAGGTGGTATGGGATCGACATGGTATTGAGGAAGCCACTTGGGAACTCGAATCAGAGATGAGAACAGCTCACCCTGAATTATTCATGTAATTTATTTTGGAATCCTACTTCGTTCGATTTTTGGGACGAAAATATTAAAAAGAGGATTGTATTGTAACACTTTAGAATTTCATGTTATTAATATTTATGAAATTTGTCATTTAATTGTGAATTATTGGATATGGACCTTAGATGGGTAAAGGGCTGGGTCGATTGCCCAATTAAGACCCAATGGATTGTGGGTATGGTTGCAATTGGAATAATTGGGTAAGATGTATTAAATTGGGTCAAGATTGGTAATTGGGTCAAAAATTCTTAATTGGGTCAAAAAGACCCAATTGGGACCCAATGGGTCGTGGATTGACTTGTTTGACCATTGGGTGAGCTCAAACTTAATTAAGTGAGTTGAGTTAAATTAAATGAGTTGAGATGGACGGTTTACTTTTTAAATTTAAATTCAAACAATGGGGTGGACGGTTTTAAATTTGAAATTCAAGCAAATGGGGTGGGCGGTTTTATGTTTGAATTTCAAACAAATGAGATGGATGAGTTATGTTCGATACCCGTTGGAGAGATGAAGACGGCTTTAAATTTGAAATTCAAGCAAATGGGGTGGATGGTTTTATATTTAAATTTCAAACAAATGAGATGGAGGAGTTATGTTTGATACACGTTGGAGAGATGAAGGTGGTTTAAAATTTGAAATTCAAGCAAATGGAGATGTTTATGGATTAATCTTCAAATTCAAACCTATGTGAGCATGGACTAAGTCCATGAGAATGGTTCTCACATAGTAAAGTATAATCATTGCAGAATATTACTTAAACTAACTGCAAATTATAATGAAACCTAAATCTACTCCATTTTATTAGATAGCAAAGTACATTGTCATTTATCCAAAGTTATCTTAAACTTAAACATTCATTCCAAACGATACCAAACCATAGCAAATATCACTAAGTTATTACATGGCAATATCTAACTAACGAATTACATGTCCATGTAAACTTAAACAAAATATCCATAAAAAAAACCATTCAAATGCCCAAGCTCCTAGGCTTGGTTTCCTTCGCAATCCTCGACCTTTCCCTTTCCTGCGTCATCCACTAAGGATAGGAATAGGGCGTTAGAACAACGCGCCCAGTAGGTCTTCCGATTAGGGCTACCACAAGGTTAGTATAAAATGTGCATATAACGTAATAATACATGATCATCAAAATCTTACAAAAACAATGCTATGTATGTATGCAAATGTAATGAGTCCCACCCATCACAAGTATACATAGCCCCCTCTTGATGGGATTCTCATCATCAAGGTACCCCACAGTGGTCTTTCGGATGCCTCGACAGAGTATGGCCTCCGGATTCTTCTTGATGGGATTCTCATCATCAAGGTCTTCCCACGATTGCCTTACGAACGCCCCGACGGAGCGTGGCCTCCGGTTACAAAACCATCACCCCATGCCATGCATGAGATGTCAATGAATATATGCCATTTGTAAATAAATCTTTAACATTCAAAACCACATTGAAACATAATAGTTTAACACATATCTCATAAAAATCGACGTAAAACAACAAGTATAAATTGTGGTTACAAAAAGGTAGGAAACCTACTCAATGTTCACTTAAATTGTCCGCTCTTCTTAAATCGTCACCCGTTCACGATTTAAGCACCGTTCAAGAAGTTCCGTTACCTTGTTTATATAATAATAAGTCAAACACATATACCATTTGATTTTTTGTTTGGTCTTAAGTCCATAAACACACTTTTGTGGGGTTCGGCCATACACCATGGCCGAACCTCACATACTTTGATTTTTGCCCTTCTTTCATTTATTTAATTATTCATCACTAAACAAAGTATTTAACCCTTCGACCAACAAAATCCACCTTAGTGGGGGCTCGGCCATACTACATGGCCGAACCTCACCATCTTATTTTTGGTCCCCCTTTCAAGTCCTTTAGTTCCTTTTTAATTAAATCCAATCACTAAACCATTAATCCAATCATTTATACATTAAGTATCTAAAACATATAATAACATAATTCCATAAAGTATTACTCATGGGGTTCGGCCATACATCATGGCCGAACCCATGATTCATCAATTTACATTCTAGCTTGTATTTATAGTTTTGCCATTGGTACAAAATCCATAACCAAACATTCTTTATTTAAGCATACATAAGTCCCCCATCATATCCTTCCATGGCATGGTGTCCATTATCATTTTCCATAAAACAAACCCTAGTGGGGTTCGGCCATACCCCTTTGCTGAACCTCGCTCATTTAACTTGGGTTCTCTTTTAATCCTTGGTCTATTATTTCCACCCATTACCTATATTAAAACAATCTATTAAATTTAATATCCAAACAACCTCAAATCCATACATATTACTTGGTGGGGTTTAGCCATGCACCATGGCCGAACCTCATCTCTTCTTTTGATCCAAGCCATCATTAAAACCTTTTCTAATGTACCAACCATCTAAATCCTTTTAAGACTTTAACCACATCAAACATATGCAATTATGATTTCCTTTCTTCAAGTCTAATAACATAAATCCAATGACTTTTCGATGGGGTTCGGCCATGTAGTATGGCCGAACCCTATGGCCCATGTTCTTCCCTTTTAAACATTATTTTAAACCACCAAAATTCTTTGACTCTTCCCATGGGATTCGGCCATGTACATAGCCGAACCATATCTTAACCATTTTCTTATTTACAAAGACTTAATAGAGCACTTACTAATTCCGCGACTCCTCCAATTGGTTCTTCACTCCGGCTTGTTTCTTTCCTTCCTTAGCTTCTCCTTCTTTTCTTGATCTTTTGGCCGACTGTGAGCCTGATCAATATAACTCCTCCAAAAAATGGTTCGGCCAAGAGGGTATAGGTTTGAGAGAGGATCGGCTTGAGTGGAATGTAAACTCTAAGTTCTTTTTTTTTTTCCTCTCGTCTTTGTGAGAGTGTGAGGGAGAAAGATAGCCAAGTGGGAGAGGGAGTTTGAATTTGAAAGTTAAACCATCATATCTCCATTATGTCTCCAACGTGTGCCTTTGAATTTGAAATAATCCAATACTCCTCCATTTGTTTGAATTTGAAGATTAATCCATAAACATCTCCATTTGCTTGAATTTCAAATTTTAAACCTGTAACGCCCGCCCATTTTCACCATATTTCAGAGTCTATTTTTTTTTTTGAATTAAATCAAAGCGATAACGGCGCGGACGTTATGACGCGAGTTAAGTCCGGACTCATAAAACCCGGCCCTTAACTGGCCAACCCTACACGTACGCGGAACGAAGTCCACGAGTACGGTTCACGCGTAGGAAGTAAACTCGCGGAACATAGTTACATGCGGAACATTATAATAGATACTTTCCTACCGGTTTTAGATAGAAGGGAAGATACAACATTAAATTACCAAAATACCCCCATGTTCATGATTATATCTCAAAATGTTAACATACAGAGTTAAATCCAGACCATAGTAATAAATCCAAAATTATTACAATTCAACAAGCTATACTACTTGAGTTACAACATTTCCAAAATAAAACTTGATAAACAAAATAGCCGCTTCCCCACGCCCCTAAGCCTGACTTCCGTCACGTCCACTGTTTCCTCCGTCGCCTGTAGCACCAGCTAGGGTGGAAGTAGGGCATTAGTTAACACGCCCAGTAGGACTCCGAGTAGGGCTAGCACATGGATTAGTAATAATACACATACCGATAAAATAACATATAACAAAATAAGCATGTGATGAATGCTATGTCATGGGTGCTTATGTCATGTGTCCCACCCATCATCTACATCATCACGACTTATCTTATCCCCCTTGACGGTAAATCCTCGTCAAGGTGTCCCCATGCTTGCTTCTCGGTCGTCCCGACGGAGCATGGACTCCGGTGATACCATATCAATGTCCCCATGTCTGTTCTCGGTCGCCCCGATGGAGCATGGACTCCGGTGATACCATATCAATGTCCCCATGTCTGTTCTCGGTCGTCCCGACGGAGCATGGACTCCGGTGATACCATATCAATGTCCCCATGTCTGTTCTCGGTCGCCCCGACGGAGCATGGACTCCGGTTTGTTTATTTTTTTCCGCCCATGCCATGCATGAGATGTAGTGCATTATGCTATATAGTATATATAGATAAACCATAGTTTTGATATACCATACATAGCCATATAATGCATAATGTTAAAATATAGTCCATGTAATTCATAACTTAAAACTCATCATAAGATAAATCATAATCATAAATCCATCATAAGCCACACCAAAATAATTTAAAATACTATCGTATATCCATCGCTTACAAAAAGGTAGGAATCCTACCAAATAATGATAACGTCCTTTTCTGTTCTCGTCCGACAATCCCGGTCGCCGTTCGCGTACCGTTGCGATGTGCCAATACCTTGTTATGCATTTCCGAGTTACTCTATATCTTATCCACGATTAAGTCTCTAACTGATCGTAAACCTATGTTCATTAATGGTCTTTAACCACATTACAAGATTAACATAATCATCCATCAACTTATACTCTCTTCCCATTGACTAAAATTACACACATAACTTAATCCATAACTGTTCCATACACTTAGGTCCGTTAATGACTTACCAAATCGTGTTGTAGGATCATTAAAATCAGTCCCTTTAATTTAACATAATTTTCCATTTCTTCTATCGGCTTAATAGCGATCACTTAACATACTCACAACCGTACCCTTCAATTCAGTCGACTGAATCAGGAGTTCAGTCGACTGAATCAGGAGTTCAGTCGACTGAAACATAGATTCAGTCGGTTGACTTTGAATCAGATTGTCTGTCTGTTCTTGCTAGTTCAGTTTCAGTCGACTGAAATATACATTCAGTCGGCTGAAACATGGTTCCTACTCTTTCAGTCGACTGAATCATAGATTCAGTTGGCTGACTTTGCCTCAGCTTATCTGTTCGTTTTGCCAGTTCATATTCAGTCGACTGAATCTATGATTCAGTCGGCTGAAATATCACTAACCACTTACGTGTTCAATAAGTATTCATTCAGTAGACAGAATCACACATTCAGTCGGCTCAAACTTCCATAATCTTCTTTCTTCTCCGAGACGTTTATGTTCAGTCGACTGAATCCATGATTCAGTCGGGTGAAACCTCCAGAAACTCCTTCTGTAGTGTATCATCCTTAGTTCAGTCGACTGAATACCTTATTCAGTCGGCTGAAACTCCCAGAAACTCGTTTCTGATTCGTCCATTATCAGTTCAGTCGACTGAATCCCTGCTTCAGTCGGCTGAAACTCCCAGAACTTCGTTTCTGGTTCGTTTATTGTCAGTTCAGTCGACTGAATCACAGATTCAGTCGACTGACTGTTTGTCAGTCTTCTCCATTGCATATTTTGTACTTCCTTCGTTCGCAATTCTCTTAAAGGAGCCATAACGGCATGTTTGGAAATACTTACAATCTTTGTTTTTCCCGGTTGTGTAATGGCCAGAAATTTTTAAATCAATAAATATGTGAATATTATTTATTTTAATGATGAAAGTTGTGAAAATTGGTGGAATAAAGGATAAATGGACCAAAATTTGGACAAAAGCCCAAGTATGGCCCAATAGACTATGGATTGTATTTAAATTCATTTAAGGGGTCAATAATGGTCAATTGGGCCAAGGATGGTCAAATTATTAATATGCATATCATGGTTAATGAGACATCAATGGAACCATTTTGTGAATCAATTAATGGGTCTAAGTTATGGATCAATTATGGACCATAATGTACATGGATTAAATAAATGAGTAACCATGGAAGGGTAGTGGCAAAACCGTAAATATTGGCCAAAATGAAGAAACCCATGGGAGGTGGTCATGGACTTAGGGACTCTAAGTAACAACATTATGAGTGATTAATAAAGCCTAGGGTGCCTGGTTTTTAGACTCATATGATTAAAATATTTAATGGACTAAATGGGACCCGCAAAACTTAGTTAGTAAGGTTCGGCCATGGTATATGGTTGAACCCCACTAAGATGTGATTTGTGGACTTAAATGGTTAATACATGGACTAATTGATATGTATAATAAGGTACTGGACATCGCAAACAGTGTGTGATCGGCGACCGGGTCTGTCGGACTCAAACGGAAGAAAGAACGTTAGTCGGTATTCGGTAGGATTCTAACCTTTTTGTAAGTCATGGATTGAGTGATGGTTTCCTTGAATTATTTTGGAAATTATATGGTATGTTTTAAGATTAGTTTTGAATTATGTATTATGTAGGGGTTTTTACTTGATTTATTCCGGTAAGCATATGATTGGTTTAAAATGGGTTTTCATGCTATGATGTGATTATTGAGGCTTTGCTTGATCTATTTTGGTAATCAAGTTATATGTTTTATTGATGGGATTTTTTTTAAATGTCATAGTTTGTTATTATATTCATTACATGGCATATGGCATCTATATCTCATGCATGGCATGGGAGGGATATGATAGGGGAAAGATGAAATGAAACCGGAGTCCATGCTCCGTCGGAGCGACCGATAAACATACATGGAGATATTTTGATGTGTTTGATGTATCATGGATGTTGTATGTAATTATGATACCTTGATGATGGTTCTTCCATCAAGGGGGATGATTTGTGATTGTTTTATATCTGGACGAGGTTTTGCCGTCCAGGGGAATGATTTGTGATTGTTTTATATCTGGACGAGGTTTTACCGTCTAGGGGGATGATTTGTGATTGTTTTATATCTGGACGAGGTTTTGCCGTCCAGGGGGATGATTTGTGATTGTTTGTATCTTGACGAGGTTTTGCCGTTAAGGGGGATATGACAGCATGAGGGTATGGATGATGGGTGGGATTCACAACACATACACCCATGGCATAGCATTCATTTTATGGTTTTCGTTATACTATTATCTATATGCTTTGTTATCACTAATCCATGTGTTAGCCCTACTCGGAGTCCTACTGGGCGCATTGTCTAACGCCCTACTTCTACCCTAGCTGATGACGCAGGAAATGCCGGAGCAGAAGGACGGGACGAGAGCCAAGCTTAGAAGCTTGGGGAGGCGGACTGTTTACTTTATTAAAGTTTATTTTTGGGAAATGTATATTTGAACAGTTTAGCTTGTCGGACTGTATAATTAGATTACTTCATATATTTTGGTTTATTTTGGAAGTTGAGACATTGTGATATTTTGGTAATATTATGAATGTTATCTTCCCTGCTATCTCAAATTTGTAGGATAGTCTTTATTGTTAATTCCGTACTTAGTTGTAATATTCCTTGAGCTTACGTCTACATGTGAGCTGTTCTTCGTGGACTTCATTCCACGCACACGTAGGGTTGGCCAGTTAAGGGCCGGGCTTTAGAAGCTCGGACTTAACTCGCGTCATGACGTCCGCGCCCTTTGTCACTAAAAAAAAAAAAAAAGGACTCTGATTTAAGGTGAAAAGGGGCGGGCGTTACAGTTGGTATCAGAGCGAAATTGGAAGAATGAATCTCTCGAAGTAAGATTAAGACGGTTGCATGTCTCACTGGCAGCTAAGAATCCCAACTGACCGACTCTTCGAAGTCCGCTGCACGGGGGCCGGGTTAATTTACTTCGATTGATTCAGACGGAAGCGTTCAATCTGAGAGCAACATTTGACGAAAAGGAATGATAGCCAGGGAAGAAAGATTCATTCTAAGTTAGATTTATCAAACATAGCAATATAGGGCTTATTTCCCCTGAAAATGAGAACATGGTACTTTGATACTTAGGAAGTTTCCCCCAAAGTAAGGTATAATCACTTAGAAATTTTTTCCATCGAATTGATGAAACAGTGATAGCTTATCAAACGTAGCAAAAATAGGATGTATGTCCCCAGTATCCCCAAGTTGAACAACAAACAGTAGGAGTTTAGAGATTCTCCCCCCAGAAACAAAGGGAAACCAAGTGTGCTTACTTGGCAACTTCCCCCCAAATGGAAAGAAAAACAGTGATACTTAGGAAAATTTCCCCCAAAATGAGAAAACAAATCTAGTTTTCCCCAATTAATGGAACAGTGATGGATTTATCAAATGTAGGAAAATTTCCCCCATCTCACCAAATGGAACAAGCATTGGTACTTAGGAATGTTATTCCCAAAACTGAGTGTGCTAATTTGGAAATTTTTTTCCAAAAAAAAAAAATACGTTGTGTTATATATGGGAAAATCCCCAAAACCTAGATTGATTTTATTGGAAACTACTGTGGATGGTGGTTGTGTATTCTATTGTATTTTATGATATAGATATGTCAAATGACGGGGAGTATATGGAACCGTGGGGGTAAGGGAACCCCTAGCTGTCCCATAGATTTGGTGTCTACTTCTCGCATAAGCAGTTAGCCTGGACTTTCAGGAGGGACCTCCCGAGGAAGATGAATAGGATTTAACATCTCTTCCTGAAGAGAATATGGAAGACTTTCCGATGATAAGAAAGTCGGTAGGGGCAATAGGACCCGATTATAGGTAATAGTTGTGCAACCAGGTTGGGCACAACTGTGCATACTGTCCCTACCCTTTTGAAGTGGTATGCTCGGTTTGTGGGCTACATGGACACGGGAAGGAAAGGACTAACTGTCCTTATGTTGGAGGACCAGGGATAATATCTTGGTTAACATGTGAAGTACTTGGTCACATGTCGGTGTCATGCCCTGACAGTTCCTTTGTGTTTGAGGATGATGCAGGGTCTTCTATGGAAGATTAGGATAAGAAAGGGTAAGGAAATGTCGGGTAAAAGGGAAAAATTTTGTAAAGGTTGTGGGTACGTTATAAAGGGTTTGTGCTAACCCTACCAAACCTTATAATGTGATGAAAGTTTGAATGATTTTCAATAAAGTATTCAAATTTAAGAGTTTACAAGGATTTGGGCATGGAGAATGGTTTAGAATTTTAAGTGCTTAATGATTAAATGTTGCAAATTTTAAAAGAATTATGAGGGAGTTTATGAATGATGTGAATGATTTGGTGGCCTTTAAAAGGCATGAATGGATGATGAACCCTAGGGTTATGTAGTTGTAAATTTGAAGGGTGTAAAAGTAGGAAAAAAAAATGATGGAGAAGGTGCATTATTTTAAGTGGAGTTTAGGTATTATAAATAGGGTTTTTAAAAAAAATAAAAATAAAAAAATAAAACCATGGAGAAATTTTGGTGAACTTAGGTGTTTTGGAATCATGGAAAAAAAAATATTGGGGGAGTATTGGTAGTTGGTGAAATTTGTAATACTTGGGAATATTTTTAGTGGTGAATGGGTATTATTTGACATAACCTAAGTAAGCTTAGACCACTATTTTTAGGAATCTATGAATATGTGTTGAATAATCCAGAGGGGAAGAAAATTAGTATTTATATGATTTGGATTGATGTCAGGTATTGGTGTTGTAGAAGTTATGAACAAAAAAGGGTGAGCCACATAGTGGCTTCTGTGCAAATGAAGAGGTGTTAAGTTTTGGAGATGTAATTGATGGGAAGGATGAAAGTCTAGTGAAACTCGAATGGGAAGCTATGGGCGACTACCGAGTTAGTCTAGCTAGCTGACTCTGTAGTTAGCCGATAGAGTTCCATGAGAGTGTAGCTAGAAACCTAGTTGAAATGGAATCAGCAGAGGATAATCTACATAAGATCGCAAATGGGTTCATGAGAGAAAGAGATAGCATGAGACAGATTAATTTCTGCAAGAATGAAACTCGTGGATTGATGTGAGTGATGTTGATGTAATTAAAAGGTACTTAGCACAAATGAACGGGAACAACGAATAGACTCAGAAATGGAGGAGATCTGGACCAAGATATCTACAGGCGAGGTGGTATCGGAATGAGAGTTACGATCGGGATAGGGTCTTGTATTCCGAGGTAGGACTGAGAGCTGCGGAAGGGAGTTGTTGGTTGAGGCACACCAAACCAAGCTCTCTAACCATCCGGACAGTGCCAAGATGTGCCATGATCTTAAGAGGCACTATTGGTGGTATGGACTCAAGAGAGATGTGGCCGAGTTTGTGCTCGCTGCACAGAACCGTCAGAAGAGTTACGCCGACAAGAGGAGGAGGTTCCTCGAGTTTGAGGTGGGAGACTTAGTGTTTCTAAAAGTCTCACCACGGAAAGGACACATGAGATTCGGGAAAAAGGGGAAACTGTCACCAAGGTTTGTGGGGCCGTTTCCAATCCTGAAGAGGGTGGGGGAAGTAACTTATCAGTTGGTGCTTCCTCCACAGTTATCCTCTTTACATGATATGTTTCATGTGTCCATGTTGAGGAAGTACAACCCTGATCTTTCACAGGTGTTGAACGTACAAGACGTCGATGTACAAAGCGACATGACGCATGTGGAGAAACCGATCAGAATGATCGGGAGCGAACAAAGGGTACTGAGGAACCGTGCCAGTCAGTTCGTCAAGGTGGTATGGGAACGACGTGGCAATGAGGAAACCACCTGGGAACTTGAATCAGAGATGAGAGCCGCTCATCCGGAGCTCTTTATATGAGATGTTTTGAACCTCTACTTCACTCGAATTTTCGGGACGAAAATTTTAAAAGAGGATTGTATTGTAATGGCCAGAAATTTTTAAATCAATAAATATGTGAATATTATTTATTTTAATGATGAAAGTTGTGAAAATTGGTGGAATAAAGGGTAAATGGACCAAAATTTGGACAAAAGCCCAAGTATGGCCCAATAGACTATGAATTGTATTTAAATTTATTTAAGGGGTCAATAATGGTCAATTGGGCCAAGGATGGTCAAATTGGGCTCAATACCCATTTGGGACCCAATGGGTCAAGATAATGTAAACTCAAAGATAAAGGGGTAAGAATGAATGTAATTGGGCCATGGGCCCAATGGTGGTTCAATTAGTTGGAATGGGTTGAATTTAATTTAAATCACCTAAGTTAATGTGAATTAAGCCAAGGTGATGTGGCCAATTGGGACCCACCTCCACCTCACCCAATGAGGTGGCATGTGGACCAAGGATTGGTGGGGCCGGCCACCATGGTTGAATTGGTCAACCATGGGTGGATGTATGAAGGTAATTTAAATAAATGGAATTAAGTAAATGGGAATTAAATTAACTTAATTATTTAATTAATTAAATGTTTAAGTTATCCAAAAAGGGTGGTCAAATGGTCAATTAAGAAAACCAAACAATCCATTATAAACATGTAAAAAACGTTGGGACTTGATGGGGGTTGGGGTCATAAAGCATAAAGTATGAAAAATATCTTAGGCTTGGTTGGTGGGAAATTTATGTTAAAGTGTAAAGTATGCTACCTTGGAATAAGATGGGTTTCCATCTTAACCCATTCTCAATTTTACTCACTCCATCTCTCCCACACCACCGTCCCTCATCTCTAAGGAAAAAGAAGAAGAAAAACTTGGAAGAAGAAGAGAAGAAAAGAGAGGAAAAAGGTGTAAGCATGAGCCACCATTACAATATCAAAGCTTGGCATCTTATTTCTCACCATCTCCTCCTCTCCCTCTCTCAAGCACACCCCATCTTGGCCGACCCAAGCTATGGTGTTTTCACCATGGATCAAGCATCTTAGCCGGTCAAAGAAGGAGAGGAAGAAGAAAGGATGCCAAGGAAGCCGACGGGAGTGACGAAAGTCGGAGGAGGCGTCGGATTGTAAGTAATTCCTAAACAAGAGATTTGGACTTTTAGGGTTTAAGTTTTGGGATCCATTCTTGTTAAATTTGATGGTGGCCAAATAATCATAGGCCTTGGATCTCAAATCCATCAAATGGAAGGATGGAAAAGTGGATAAATTAGGTTAAGGAAAAATAAATACATTAAGGACATTATGTAATGAAATTTATTTAAGCATGAAATGTGTGTGATTTTTGGAAGGAATTATGGTGAGTAATTAAGTAAGCCTAAATGGGGTTTTTAAGATCAAAACCATGGAAGGGGGATTTATGATTTTAAGATGTTAATGAATAAATGTTAGTGAAGTTAAAGAGTTTTAATGAGGAAAAAGCATGGAGAATGATTTAGGGTTTTAAGGTTTTAAATGATTAAATGTGGGTAATTTTAAAGGGTTTTAAAATGGAAGCCATGGTAATTGAGGTATAATTTTTTAGGGTTTTAAATGAATGAATGTGAGAGAGTTTTTAAAGGGATTTAAATGAGGAAAAATAAATGGGGAATGCTTTGGAACCCTATAGTGAGGTGTTGTAATGATTTTTGGGTGTGAAATTGTGGAAGTTAATGGATGAAGGTTAAGGTTTCTAATGATCTTAAATGTCACCAATGAATGATGAACCATGAACCCATGGTAGGTGTTTAAGTGAACTATTAGGGTTTATAAATGATGGAAGCCATGGAGGATGATTTAGGGTTTTAAGATTTTAATGGTTAAATGTAGGTAATTAAGGATCTTTAATGGAGTTTTTAAGGTTATGTGTTTGTAAATTTAAATGGGTTTGGAAGGATGGAAGGTATGGAATAATGTACTAATAAATTGGAGGCTTAAAAAGGGGTCAAACGTTTGTAAGTTTTAAGGGGGTTTTTAGGGAAGGAAATCATGGAAGGTGGCTAAGTGATTTCAATGGGGTTTTGAAGAATGGGAACCATGGAAGGGGTTAATGATTTTGAAGTTTTAAATGGGTGGAAATGAGGTTTTTTAAAAGTAAAACCGTGGACCATGGGTTCGGTCATGGTGTATGGCCGAACCCCATGGAGGAGATTTGGATGAATTTGGTGTTTTGGAACAATGAAAAAATAAATGGGAGTTATGGTTAAACTAATGGACCAAAATGTATTTCGTGATGATTAAGGAAGGATGATTTAAATGTATGAGTTAAAATCCCTCATAGTTGGACTTATGTGTGTGTTTAAATTAATGGGGAATAGGTCATGATTAAAGGGGTCATTAATGGACTCAAGAATGCATCAAGTGATGATCAAAGTTGATGATTTAAATGCATGATGTAAACCTCCTCATGGGAGGGCTTATTATGGATCTAAATGTGGTGAAAAAGACCCAAGGAAAACTGGGGATTAGGTTGAATTAAAGGGGCTAGTTTTAATAAAACCCATGACTCATTGAGAGTCCTCTTTGGGCTAAGGTTTAAGGTGTGTGCATGTGTTTAAAAATTAATGGAATTAGGTTAATTAGATGGTTGAGGTAAGTGGTCTTGTTGTATGGTTGATGGATCAATTAGGGACCCAAGATGTGGTTAAGAATGATGATTCAATTGTAAGTCATCTTATGGACTAAGGAAGGGTGTGTGTATGTGGTTGGATGAATGGAAAAATTAGGCTAAGTTAAGGACTAAATTATTAATATGCATATCATGGTTAATGAGACATCAATGGAACCATTTTGTGAATCAATTAATGGGTCTAAGTTATGGATCAATTATGGACCATAATGTACATGGATTAAATAAATGAGTAACCATGGAAGGGTAGTGGCAAAACCGTAAATATTGGCGAAAATGAAGAAACCCATGGGAGGTGGTCATGGACTTAGGGACTCTAAGTAACAACATTATGAGTGATTAATAAAGCCTAGGGTGGCTGGTTTTTAGACTCATATGATTAAAATATTTAATGGACTAAATGGGACCCGCAAAGCTTAGTTAGTGAGGTTCGGCCATGGTATATGGTTGAACCCCACTAAGATGTGATTTATGGACTTAAATGGTTAATACATGGACTAATTAATATGTATAATAAGGTACTGGACATCGCAAGCGGTGCGTGATCGGCGGCCGGGTCTGTCGGACGCAAACGGAAGAAAGAACGTTAGTCGGTATTCGGTAGGATTCTAACCTTTTTGTAAGCCATGGATTGAGTGATGGTTTCCTTGAATTATTTTGGAAATTATATGGTATGTTTTAAGATTAGTTTTGAATTATGTATTATGTAGGGGTTTTTACTTGATTTATTCCAGTAAGCATATGATTGGTTTAAAATGGGTTTTCATGCTATGATGTGATTATTGAGGCTTTGCTTGATCTATTTTGGGTAATCAAGTTATATGTTTTATTGATGGGATTTTTTTTAAATGCCATAGTTTGTTATTATATTCATTACATGGCATATGGCATCTACATCTCATGCATGGCATGGGAGGGATATGACAGGGGAAGGATGAAATGAAACCGGAGTCCATGCTCCGTCGGAGCGACCGATAAACATACATGGAGATATTTTGATGTGTTTGATGTATCAGGGATGTTGTATGTAATTATGATACCTTGATGATGGTTCTTCCATCAAGGGGGATGATTTGTAATTGTTTTATATCTGGACGAGGTTTTGCCGTCCAGGGGAATGATTTGTGATTGTTTTATATCTGGACGAGGTTTTGCCGTCTAGGGGGATGATTTGTGATTGTTTTATATCTGGACGAGGTTTTGCCGTCCAGGGGGATGATTTGTGATTGTTTGTATCTTGACGAGGTTTTGCCGTCAAGGGGGATATGACAGCATGAGGGTATGGATGATGGGTGGGATTCACAACACAGACACCCATGGCATAACATTCATTTTATGGTTTTCGTTATACTATTATCTATATGCTTTGTTATCACTAATCCATGTGTTAGCCCTACTCGGAGTCCTACTGGGCGCGTTGTCTAACGCCCTACTTCTACCATAGCTGATGACGCAGGAAATGCCGGAGCAGAAGGACGGGACGGGAGCCAAGCTTAGAATCTTGGGGAGATGGACTGTTTACTTTATTAAAGTTTATTTTTGGGAAATGTATATTTGAACAGTTTAGCTTGTCGGACTGTATAATTAGATTACTTCATATATTTTGGTTTATTTTGGAAGTTGAGACGTTGTGATATTTTGGTAATATTATGAATGTTATCTTCCCTGCTATCTCAAATTTGTAGGATAGTCTTTATTGTTAATTCCGCACTTAGTTGTAATATTCCTTAAGCTTACGTTTACGTGTGAGCTGTTCTTCGTGGATTTTGTTCCACGCACACGTAGGTTTGGCCAGTTAAGGGCCGGGCTTTAGAAGCTCGGACTTAACTCGCGTCGTGACGTCCGCGCCCTTTGTCACTAAAAAAAAAGAAAAAAAAAAGGACTCTGACTTAAGGTGAAAAGGGGCGGGCGTTACAGGTTGTCTCTTGCTCCTCTTGTTCCTTCACCTTTCTCCTTCTTCTTCCTCCTTGATACTTGGCGATGGTGAGCTCGGTCAAAGTAAGGTCACCAAGGTTTGGTTCGGCCAAGGTGTAGCAGCTTTGAGAGGGAAAAACGGAGAAGGAAATGGGGAAATATCTCAAGTCTTGGGTCTTAGGAGTGATCGCCAACACTTAGCTTCTTCTTCCCTTTCCTCTAAGTCTCTTTCTCTTCTTTTCTCCTTAGTGTATTTCTTGGTCTTGCAAGAGGGAGGACGGTTTGGAGAGGAGAGGAAGAGAGTGAGAGAGAGATGGTTGTGATGATTGGTTTGACTCCCTCCACCTACCAAGCATGGAGGAAGGTATGGGCTTGCATGCCCCCAATTTTAGGGGCCTTTGTCTCCTTTAGTGGAGGTGGTTGGGGATGAGTTTGAGTCACAACTCATTCCAATGAGTTAGGTGAGTCAACTCAGATGGAAACCATTTTGACTCCCCCCCCCCCCCCCCCCCCCCCCTCCTTTCTCCTATGTGATTCACTCCATTATTTAATTAATTACTTAACTTAGCCCCTTTAATTTTATAATTACATTTCTATTTTCTTTCCCTCCAATTCTTCCATGAATCCACCCATGGTTGACCAAGTCAATCATGGGGGACGGCCCCACTATTCTTGAGTCTACACGCCACCTCAATGGGTGAGGTGGAGATGGGCCCCATTTAGTCATATTATTTCATTTCATTACTAACTTAGGGGTTTTAATTCCAAATCACCCCTTTTAAATTAATTGGCCCACCATTGGGTCCACGGCCCAACCGATTATTTTCTACCCCTTTTTCCTTAGGGTTTGGACCAATTTTGATCCATTGGGTCCCACATGGTGATCGGGCCCACTTTGACCATCATTGATCCTTTTGATGGATCCCATTCAAACCCATGGTCCATTGGACCATACTTGGGCCCTTGCCCAAATTTTGATCCATTCAATATCCATGATATCAAAATTCCCACTTTTCCATTATTAAAACAATTAAATGCCATATATATATTGATTTAAAAATTTGGGCTATTACAAAACCACCTTCATCTCTCCAACGTGTATCAAACATAACTCCTCCATCTCATTTGTTTGAATTTGAAGATTAATCCATAAACATCTCCATTTGCTTGAATTTCAAATATTAAACCACCTTCATCTCTCCAACGTGTATCAAACATAACTCTTCCATCTCATTTGTTTGAAATTCAAATATAAAACAGTCCACCCCATTTGCTTGAATTTCAAATTTAAAACCGTCTTCATCTCTCCAACGTGTATCAAACATAACTTCTCCATCTCATTTGTTTGAAATTCAAATATAAAACCGTCCACCCCATTTGCTTGAATTTCAAATTTAAAACCGTCCACCCCATTGTTTGAATTTAAATTTAAAAAGTAAACTGTCCATCTCAACTCATTTAATTTAACTCAACTCACTTAATTAAGCTTGAGCTCACCCAATGGTCAAACAAGTCAATCCAAGACCCATTGGGTCCCAATTGGGTCTTTTTGACCCAATTAACAATTTTTGACCCAATTACCAATCTTGACCCAATTTAATACATCTTACCCAATTATTCCAATTGCAACCATATCCACAATCCGTTGGGTCTTAATTGGGCAATCAACCCAACTCTTTAGCCATCTAAGGTCCATATCCAATAATTCACAATTAAATGACAAATTTCATAAATATTAATAACATGAAATTCCAAAGTGTTACAGGGATTAGACCCAAAGAGTATCTAGGACTTGAGGATGTACCTTTCTCTAATTTGGGCCCCACTAATAGTAGTCCCCACTCCCTAGAGGAGATTAGTATGACAGGATGATGGTTTTAGTTCAAGGTACTCTATTGGAATGGTGGCGTCGGCTATGGGACTTGGTCTTATTTGTGGTTGTCATTGAGGAGTATAGCCCTTCACATGCTTCGCGTTGTAGGTCGCTTTTACTACTATTTTGTACACTTGGTGTACAGTTTGGGTAGAGTTAGATACTCGTGAGCCTATGCGAGCAGTACTAATTTAGTAATACGCATTGCGCACGGTTAGATACTCGTGAGCCTATGCGGGCGGTATTGACTTAGTAAGACGTGTTGGACGCAGGGTTGGGTACCATTTACTAATTGGGTAATGGGGCCAAATTGGTAAGGCGTTCATGTTTATGCGGAGGGCTAGATATGTGGACACTCCATGACGGTGGTACAAGTTTAATAAGACATGATAGTTGGAAGCAGAGTTTGACATTGCACATCTTTATATGATGAGTCAGCTTGGTAAGGCGCCCATGTTTGTGCACAGGGTTTGGCATTACACCCTTGTTGGATGATATGTTAGCCTGATAAGGCGCAATTTTTAGATCACCTGGCATAGGACAGAAGGGACACGGGATGAGGTAGATTATCTATACTGTATGGAGATCTCCCACTTTGTAAATCGTTGCCTATGTCCCTCAAGGGATCATGATGGTTTGACATCCCATTCCGTAGAGGTGTCCTTGGGTGGACATTGTGTTTCCATTGATGAGATTGGTATCCTTGGGTGGATAGTGTGTCCACATTGATGAAATTGATAGCATGCCATGATAGCATAGCCTTATTTATATTCCACTTCATACATTATAATTATGTGGGTGCCTGAATGTGTAGCACGCATATTTTCTCACTGAGTATTGTTTGTACTCACGTCCTTGCAATTTCAGGTAATGTTGCATTGGATAGGTCCGAAGGACCCCAAGGAAGAGCTTAGTTATTATGCTGCTTTAGACGCACCACATATTGAGTTCTTTATTTCATTGATTTAATTTGAGTTGGTGATGTTGATTTTACCATTTTATTCATTGAGGATTCTAGAAAATTGATAGCTTTTATGGTAGATAATTTATATCCCCTTTGAGATATTAATTGTATGTGAGTTCATTTATGATCTCGATGTTTGAGTTGTGAGTACACCTGTACTTCCCACGTGTGATATATGAAAAAGTAAAATTATTTCGCGTCATGTGCCGATGTTTTGGGTAAAGGTGTGACAAGCCTTTTTACTTTTTTTGAGTTATACTATCAAAATTTGCTTTAGTTCATTATAAAATCATGCTTTATGTCTTTTAAGATAAAAAGGGAATAATACTAACCCTATCTAACTTTGTGTGTGGTTATTTTCAGTATTGTGTGTTTACATTTACGCACTATACCCTCTGAGCTAAATTCTCATAATCCATCTGTGATAATTTTTGGTCGCCTGTCGGTATTTGAGTTAGGCACTGAGTAATTTTATTTACTTTCCTATACTGTACCCTCTGAGCTAAACTCTCAATACTTTCCTGGCACCGGAGAAATACCCTTCTAGGACTCGGCTCCCTTCTAGTAGTCAATTCACAATGATTATATGTGCATATGGAATATTGTGCTAATCATTGATGCAGGAGCTGTAAAATTGGAATGTTCCGGGTCTTGGGATGAGACTATAAAATAGATAAAGTTGGTATTCTCCATGACAAGACCCTATATAAGAAAGGCACGTGGAATTATGTAAGAGTGGGCTCCGGTAGTGAGCTATCCTTGGTAATGGGAAGTCGGTCATGCTTGGTTAATTGAGAATTGTCTTCACGTATAATATAGGCCGTGGGGCCATATTAGACCTGAAAGTCCCTTGAGTACTAGAATGGATTGTCTAGAGGGGGGTGAATACGACAATCCTCAATTTTTGGTTCTTTAGCTAATGAGTTGATTAAAAAAAAATTAAATGAATGGAATGACAAATTAATCAAGTTACTAGCATACTCAATTCACCAATCACAAAGACACCCGATGTATAGTGTTTCGGTTTAATCAAACCTACATCCACTATTGGACTCACCCACTCTTGGTCTATCCCAAATTCACTATGTGGGGACTTACACTCTCATAGATAGATTAGGACTTCCACCTAATCAATTGATTGGAACGTTGTTCCAATCCCTAGAGTGAACCCCATATTTTTTGTAGTGATTTAAGAGTACCCCCTCTTTAATCCACTTCACAAGATGATAAGTGAAAAATGAAAAACTAAATGAAGCACTTGCCTTTGTAACTCCTTTGCTGTAGATGTGCTTCAACACTTCTCCCTTGCTTGACTTTCTTTGAAATAGATGATATACCAATGTATGCCCAATCACAAGCTTGAGAAGTTCTAGGATCTAAGATTTACCAATGATATCTTAGAGGTGAATTTTCCTTTCTCTCAAATTTCATTCAAGAGTTGATGTTCTAAGATGAAGATTGATTTGAAAGAGTGAGGGTGGAGAGTTTTTGAGAATTCAAATTATTCCTCAGGTATTAGTAAAAAAGACTCTCTCACTAGAAACATGTAACGCCCCTCCCTCTCCGAGACCCAGAGTCTATTTTTTTTTTAAAATAATGATAGAATAACACCGGAAGAGGACGGACGACGTCACGATGCGAGTTAAGTTCGGACTACCCAAGTCCGACCCTTAACTGGACACCCATGTGTGCATGGACTAAGACCATGAATATCGGTCCGCACATGGAACAAAATAAATCATGCGGAATAAACATAACTGATTGCGGAATAAATCAAATATACGGAATTATAATCAATCCTCAGACTGCTCCATTCTCAGATAGCAAAGTACAAGTCATATTTACTTAAAACTAAACATTCATTCAAGCTTAAATCAAACCATAGCAGTTATCTACATTAATACATATCCATGAAGTTTGTCCAAATAACAATAAATAATAATAATCCATTCCAACACCCAAGCTCCTATGCTTGGCTTCCTTCGCGATCCTCAACCTTTCCTTTTCCCTTTCCTTTTCCTGCATCATCCTCTAAGGATAGAATTAGGACGTTAGATCAACGCGCCCAGTAGGTTTTCCGATCAGGGCTACCACAAGGTTAGTATATAAAAACATGCATATATCACCACAAGGTTAGTATATAAAAACATGCATATATCATAATATATGATAATAAAAAACATATAAAATCAATGCTATGTATGTAAGTGCAAATGTAATGAGTCCCACCCGCCACAAGTATACATAGCCATCAAGTTATTTTACAGTGTTCTTTCTTTGGGACTCTCACGACAAGGTAATCCACAGTACTCCTCATTTCCTGTGGATAAGACTCTCATCATTGAGTTATTTCACAGTGTTCTTTCTTTGGGACTCTCATGACAAGGTAATCCACAGTACTCCTCATTTCCTGTGGATAGGACTCTCATCATTGAGTTATTTCACAGTGTTCTTTCATTGGGACTCTCACGACAAGGTAATCCACAGTACTCCTCATTTCCTGTGGATAGGACTCTCATCATTGAGTTATTTCACAGTGTTCTTTCATTGGGACTCTCACGACAAGGTAATCCACAATACTCCTCATTTCATGTGGATAGGACTCTCATCATTGAGTTATTTCACAGTGTTCTTTCATTGGGACTCTCACGACAAGGTAATCCACAATCATCACCCCATGCCATGCATGAGATGTCAATGAATATATGTCATTTGTAAATATATCTCATCATTCAAAAACCCATTTGAAACATAATACAATAACAATATAACTCATAAAAACCATATAAAACCAATTATAAAAGTGGTTACAAGTAGGTAGGAAACCTACGGAAACTTCGCTTAAGTGTCCGTTCCTTTCAAGCTTTACTTGATCACGACTCGCACGCCGTTCAACTTCCGTTACCTTATTTCCTGTCAATCAGTCAACACAACATACCATCTGATTTCTAACTAAGTCCAAAACCCCATAAATCATCTTGTGGGATTCGGCCATACCCATGGCGGACCCAAGGTAATAAACTTATCTTCATTCAACACATTAAAACACCCTTCATAACTTGTATGGTTTTATCTTTCAAAACCATTAAAATTAACCATAAGTCTATTAAATCCTTTCATGGGGTTCGGCCATCCCTAATGGCCGAACCCTATGGCCTATGATTTGAACTTCTTTATCAAATATTTAACCTTATTAAAACATGTAAACATCACCATAGTATTGTATGGTTTTTACCCTTCAAAACCATCCAAATGCCCAAATAACTTCATGGGGTTCGGCCATCGAAAGTGGCCGAACCCAATGATCCATTTTTTATCATTTAAACCAACTTTACCCAAGGTTTGAACCCATGATGTATTCGGCCATTCCATGGCCAAATTATGTTCCATTTAACACATTGTATTAAACAAAATTCCATGGAATTACTTACCAATTCTCTAGGCCTTTCTCCTTGCTTTTGATCCTTGCTTCCTACCTTTTTTAGCCTCCCTTCCTTTGCTGATTATATGTTTGATCAATGGTGAAAAATAACTAGGGATAATTCGGCCAAGAGGGTGTGTTGTTGAGAGAGCGTGAGAGAGATGAATTCTATGGTTTCATTGAGTGACAATCGACCAAGCATATGGTTTATCTCCTTTATATAACAGCCCAAAAAACCATTCATTTACCCTCATTACTCTTTGATCAAACCAAGGAGTCACTTGGCACAAACCAAGACATCCCTTGGCACCAACCAATGCATCCCTTGGCACCAACCAATGCATCCCATGAGATGGAAAGACTCCTCCATCTTTCATCATTTAAGCTGCCCCCAACCATGGTGACCCTTGGCTTGGCCAAGGCACCCCTTACTCCCAACGTGTGGGACTTGTACTCTTGATGATGTTTGAGATCAAGACAACCCTTCAAATTCCATTTGACTCACTTGAACTCAAGGTTCCTTTCATTTCCAACTCAACACACCCAACTCACTACACTTAATGCATATCATTTAATGCACTTGAGTCAACTCATTACTTGATTTAATTCCAACTCACTTCAGTCCCACTCAACCTGATTTAACTCATATTTGAGCTCCCTTGATGGTCCACATGATCAACCATGGTCCACATGGTTAACACGATCCATTGGGTCCCCATTTGGCTCAATGACCCAATTGACGCCATGACCCAATTATGGGTTGTTTTAGCCCTTTGCATGTGAATTTCATATATGCCTCATGCCTACCCATTTATGCTCCATTTCATTTCCAATCATTTCAACTTAACCCCATTGAATTTGGGCTCATCCAATGGTCAAACAAGTCCATTATGACCCATTGGGTCCCAATTGGGTCCTTTGACCCAAATAACCATCTTGACCCAAATAGATGTACAATAACCATTTAATCTAATTTGATCCTTATAATATGTACAATAGGCCTAAATTTGAACAATGGACCCCACCATTTTCTTATCTACGATCATAACCTTCTAATTTACCATTCCAATGGCATTTTTGTAAATATCAATATCTTTGAGAAATCGGGGTGTTACAAAACAAATTCCGAGCATATAAGCAAACCCAATAGATCAAATCGGAACTGTACCGAATGGTCGGTGACACCGATGGATCGGTGAATTTAAATGTTACCGCTCAACTATTCGATCATTGTTCATTTATTACACTATAACGGTACAAAGACATGTGTCACCGATGGGTCGAGTACACTGACGGGTTGACGACCTTATTGTCAATGTCATTCTTATCGATCGTCTCGACCTGGGACGAAGCCATGTTGACAGAGATTCAAATCCAAAAACTTGTCAAACCCAGACGACATGTCTGTAAACCGATGGGTCGGTCCTAGTACTCACGATGGGTCGGTTCTAAGAGTACCCAGAGTTCTAAGTTCTAGAACTCAAACTTGATCTTGGTCGACGGGTCGTAGCCACCGATGGGACGGCTTTGTCCATATCAATGTGTCGGTGGCACAAGACACTCTACCTGAGAGTAACATGGTTTAACAGTTGGTTTCCGACCATAAGCTCAATTTTCTCAGTTGATGTATTGATGGCCACGATGGGTCGGTCCTGTATCACCTAGGGGTTGGTGAATACGATAGACTAGAATTGATGGCAACCCTGAATGACAGTGTGTTCAATCAAAAAACTTTGTCAATCTGATCGACATGTTGAAGAACTCGACGGGTCTGTCTTGTCTCACCAATGGGTAGGCGGACATGACGGGTCGATTTGACAGTTTGTCATTTTTCAATATTTTATCCCATTTGGTTCTGTGACTGTCAAGGGTGCACAGAGGCTTGGTTATGATCTTATTAACATGTTCCACTAAGCCTAGGCAAGGTCCAGTAAGGGTTTAGGTTCCACCTAAGGTCATCTATGGCCATTTTACCTGTGTGATTGCCATACATCGATGAGCTTGGAAACTTCAATACTTGAGACTTGAGTCGTTGGCTTCAATCTTCCAAAGGCAGTGCTTCACTAAGGTAAAAATTTGACAACAAGGTGACTCGGCTAGCTGAGGCACTAACAATCTCCCCCTTTGTCAATTGGTGAAAAAATCCTAGAAGCTAATGAATACAAATATAAAACCTAACCCTTACAACTCATTTGAATATATGATTACAACAATTACATCGTTTAAACTAAAATGACACCCTAAGACACTAAGACCCTTCACATTGCTCCCCCTCAATATGTGTATACCTGTAAACAAACATTTAAACACAATGTCTCCCACTCAACAGCCAGTCCATAAACCACATGCGTTCTTACATAATTCAAGCACATAATATCATCTCTCCCCCTCAAGGTATATCATTAGCTTGTTCATAAGCTTCTACGATTCTCCCCTTTTTTGTCATAAATTGACAAAGGTTCCAGTACACCAATAATATGCAAATTTGAGTTCTTCGACAAGTCCCAATTGTTGGACTAGCTGAGGAATGGACTTGATGAGGAAAGGAGAGCAATGTAACACACCAGACATGCATGAGAAAACACGAAGGAATGTACAAAAAGGAAACATAAATGCCAATGAACTTCCTAAGATAGAGAAATCTGGATGAATCCAAGGGTTTGGTCATGATATCCGCCAATTGATTCTCCGTACTAATGTGCTCAAACTCAATGGTCTTCTCCTCCACTAATTCTCGGATGAAGTGCTGTCTTTTGTCAATATGCTTGGTTCCTTGAGTGTTGCACATGATTCTTCGAAATGTTGATTGCACTTGTGTTATGACAATACAAAGTCATGGATTCTTGTCCAATTCCATAATCCACCAACGTTTGATTCATCCAGATAAGTTCAGTGCAACAACATGCAGCTGTAATGTACTCTGCTTCAGCTGTTGAGAGAGAAACTGAGGATTGTTTTCGGCTATGCCAAGCCACTAAACAATTACCAATGTAGAAACATCCTCCACTTGTTGATTTCCTATCATCAATGTTTTTGGCCCAATCTGTAACACCTCAGATTTTTAAGATATCAATTTACCTGAATTTTGTCTATTTAAATTATGAATTAATGGACATGGGCCTTAAATGGGTAAGATGTTGGGCAATGGCTCAATTAAGACCCAACGGGTATCGAATGTAATAGCCTGAATTTTTAAATCAACGTATAAATGGCATTTATTTATTTTAATAATGGGAAAATTGGAATTTTGATATTATGGATGTTAAATGGATCAAATTTTGGGGCAAAGGCCCAAGTATGGTCCAATGGACCATGGATTGGATGGAATCCATTTAAAGGGTCAATAATGGTCAAAGTGGGCCCGATAACCATGTGGGACCCAATGGATCAAAATTGATTCAAACTCTAAAGTAAATGGTAGAAAATAATTTAATTGGGCCATGGGCCCAATGGTGACCCAATTGATTGAAATGGGTTGAATTGGAATTAAACCACCTAAGTTAATGATGAGATGATTAAGATGGCCTAACCAAGTGGGGCCCACCTCCACCTCACCAAGTGAGGTGGCGTGTGGACCAAGGAAAAGGTGGGGTCGACCACCATGGTTGACTTGGTCAACCATCATGGTTGACTTGGTCAACCATGGATGGGTTAAGGGGACTAAAGACAATTAAAGTGGATTAAGTTAATTAAATTATTTTAAATCATCTAGGTTAAGATTAATGGGGTTTAAGTGATATGGCCAAATGGGGCCCACCTCCACCTCATCAAGTGAGGTGGCAGGTAGGGTAGGTGTTGGTGGGGGCCGTCCACCATGGTTGACATGGGTGGATTTCTTAGAAAGAGAATTAAATGGAATTAAAGTAAATAGGAATTAATTAACCTAAGTAAGGATTTAATTTAATTAATTAGGTTGGTCAAATTAGGGTCAAATGAATAAGTCAAAGGGGCAAGTCAAATGGTGGTTTCATCCCATTGAAACCACCCAAAGAAACACAAAAAAGTACCATGGGCTTAGGGTGGTGGTTTCATCTCAACCACCACCACTCAAGGTATGGGGACCCATACCCCTCATCATATGGTCAAGTGGTCAAAGGGGGGAAGACCAAACCACTCTCTCACAAGGGGGCAAAACCGTTGGCTTGGTGGTGGTTTGGTCTCAACCACCACCACCAAGGACAAGGGAACCATGCTTGGTGGGTGAGAACCGTCATGGAAGTGTGTAGGCTAAGGAACCAAAGGATTGGATGGCTTTCACCTTACCACATAAGCTACACTCTCATTTCTCTCCTCCACCCTCTCACCACCGCCCCTCATCTCTAAGGAAAAGGAGAAGAAAAAACTTAGAAGAAGAAAAGAAGAAAAGAGAAGGAAGTGCAAGCATAAGTCCATCACTCAAGACCTTGGGTAGTTCTTCATATCATCTCCTCTCTTCCCTCTCTCAAGCAAACCCTACCTTGGCTGATCCTAAGTTTGGAGGGGTTCACCATTGATCAAGCATCTTGGCCGACCAAAGATCAAGAGGAAGGAGGAAGGAGGCCAAGGAGTCCAACGGGAGCAAAGAAAGACCGGAGGAGTCGTCGGTGTGGTAAGAAATTCTTAAACAAGAATTTATATTTTTTTTAAAAAGGTTAAGATGTATTTATGGAACCCATTTCTTAGAATGAATGGTGGCCACAAATGTTATGGGCCTTAGATCTAAGATCCATCCAATGATAAGATGAGAAATGGATGAAATGGAAGAGATAGATTAAGAAAAATAAAATAATCAAGGAGGTTATGGGATTAAATGGATTAAGCATGGAAACATGGGTTTTGAATGGATTGATGGGCCATAGGGTTCGGCCATGTAGTATGGCCGAACCCCATGGTAAATTGTGGATGAATTTAATTGGGGTTTTAAGGTTTAAAACTATGGAGAATGATTATGATTTTTAGGGTTGTAAATGATTAAATGTTGGAAAGATTTTAAAGGGGTTTTAATGAGGAAAAATCATGGAGTGTGTGAATGATTTTGTGGCCTCAAGAAGCCAGGAAAAATGGTGAATCATGAACCATGGGTTCGGCCATGGTGTATGACCGAACCCTATGGTGATGGAATGATGAAATTAATGGTTATGAAAGTATGGAAATTAATGGAGGAAATTAATGGTAATTAAATGGATTTTTCTTTAGCATTTTAAACAAGGTTTAAATGGGTAGAAATGAAGTTTTTAAAAATAAAAACTATGGACCATGGGTTCGGCCATGGTACATGGCCGAACCCCATGGGGAGACTTTGAGGAAAATTGGGGTCTTGGAACCATGGAAAATAAAGAGGAATGATGGTTAAATTAAATGGACCAAAGTATGTCTCATAATGATTATGAAAGGATGATTTAAATGTATGTTTTAAATTCAGTTATGGTGGGACCAAATGAGGTGAAATGGACCCAAGAAAAATGGAAAATAGGCATCATGGGTTCGGCCATGGTGTATGGCAGAACCCATGACCCAATTGTAGGTCATGTTATGGGCCAAATATTGAATTATGCATGGGATTAGATGATTGCAAATTTAATTAAATTAAGTGGCTGATTTTAGGGATGTTAGGTCATGGTCAATGAATCATTAATGGGGCTAAGTATGTGGATGAATTATGGACTAAAATGTACATGGATAGAGGAGATATTAAACCATGGAAGTCTAGTGGCATAACCGTAATTATTGGCCACATTGAAGAACCATGGCCGAACCCCATGTAGGTTGGACATGAACTTGGATGCATTAAGATGATATTATGAATGACTAAATGAAACTTAAGGTTGCTGCCCTTTAGGCTCACAAAATTAGAATGTCAAATGGGTAAAATTTGGAATTATGTAGGTGTTTAAATCAATGGAAAATGAGGCTAAGTTAAGGGCTGATGTTGATAACCTTGTAACATAATTAGGGATCATTAATGGATCTAAGGTTGTGATCATTTAGGGACTTAATCATGGATAAAATATGGACTAATTTGGTAAATGTATAATAAGATATTGGGACGTCGCAAACGGTACGCGATCGGCGACCGGATTATCGAACGAAAACGTAAAGGGACGCTAAGCGGTATTCGGTAGGATTCCTACCTTTTTGTAAGCCATGGATTATGTGTATGTGATGGTTTCCGTATTTTATTTCGGTAATTATATGGTTTATTTTATGGATGATATTTTAAATGCTATGGATTATATTTTAATGCTATGGATGATATTTTTAAGGCTATGGATTATATTCCAATGCTATGGATTTTATATTAATGATATGAATCATATATATACTACATAGCATAATGCACTTACATCTCATGCATGGCATGGGCTGGAAAATAAAGGAACCGGAGTCCATGCTCCGTCGGGGCGACTGAGAAGCAAACATGGGGATAGCCTGATGCGCTATAACCGGAGTCCATGCTCAGTCGGGGCGACCGATAACAAACATGGGATAGCTTGATATGCCATAACCGGAGTCCATGCTCCGTCGGGCCGACCGAGAAGCAAACATGGGGACACCTTGACGAGGCTTTGCCGTCAAAGGGGATATGACATTTTATGATGATATAGATGATGGGTGGGACACATGACATAGGCACCCATGGCATGGCATTCATTTTATGGGATTTATCATATTATTATTGGTATGCTTGTATCACTAATCCATGTGCTAGCCCTACTCGGAGTCCTACTGAGCGCGTTGTCTAACGCCCTACTTCTACCCTAGCTAATGACGCAGGAGACGGCGGAAACGGTGGACACGACGGGAGCCAAGCATAGGAGCTTGGGAAAGCGGCTACTTTGTTTTATTTAAGTTTTATTTTCGAAAAGTTGTAATTTAAGTAGCATAGCTTGTCGGCATATAATAATTACTGTTTCTTGCTATGGTTTGGACTATACGCTGGACATTATCATTTTGAGACATAATTATGAACATAGGGGTATTTTAGTAATTTAACGATGTATCTTCCCTTCTATCTAAAACTGGTAGGATAGGCTCCATTATAACCCCTGCGTTAATGTTAAATTTTCGCAAGCTTACTTCTACGTGTGAACCGTTCTTCGTGGACTTAGTTCCACGCACACGTAGGGTTGGCCAGTTAAGGGCCGGGCTTTAGAAGCTCGGACTTAACTCGCGTAGTGACGTTCGCGCCCGTTGTCACTATTCATTTCAAAAAAAAAAAATAGACTCGGATTTCGGTGAAAATGGGGTGGACGTTACATCGAATGAGTGTTCAATGTAGGGTAAATGGGTAAGTTACACTTAATTGGGTCAAGGTGGCTATTTGGGTCAAAAGGCTCAATTGGACCCAATGGATCATGTTTGACTTGGTAGACCATCAAAGTGAGTCCAAACTTAATTAAGTTAGGACTGATTTAAGTTGGAAAGGAAATCAAATAATTAAGTTGAGCCAAGTGAATTAAAATGGAAAGATAATTAAGTGAGTGAGTTGGTTTTTAAAGTGATGAGTTAAGTGAGTGAGTTGATTTGAAATAAATTATAAATGAGTTGGATGGGAAGTTATGGGGATATTCATCTTAAAAGAATGGAGTGTGAAGTTGAAGGGTTGATGTTTCAAATTCAAACACCAATCCACATGTTGGAGGGAAAGGATGGGGGGAATTTCATCACAAAGATGAAACCCCCACATGAAGCATTAAATGAGAGGAGGAAGATGGGGGGAGGTTACACCAAGGCAACCCTTGGTGGCCGTTGGAGCCTTGGGAGTTTCATCCCATGGATGAAACCCCCAAGTAAGCATTAAGAAGAAGGTTTAAAGAAATGGGAGTTACACAAGGGGGCTGCACCAAAGCCATCCTTGGCCGACCCTATTGACCAAGGAAGAGATTTGTTTTGCATTTGCATTCTTTCCCTCTCTCTCTTTTGGCTGTTCTCTCTCTCTCTCTCTCTCTCTCTCTCTCAAAACATCATTTGGCCGGCCAGCATTCTAAGAGAAAGAAAATCAAAGTTCTCACTGAAGGCCGAGTTATATCTCTCCCTCTCAATCCACACCTCTCAAGGCCGGTTCTCCTCTCAAAGACCAAAAAGGACTTAGCATGATTCGATCTCAAGTTTCTCTCTCAAACTACCCCTTTTGGTCAAACCACTCCAAGTGTGTTATCAAGATCAGTCTTGGCCAAAAGAAGCAAGAGGAAGGAGGAAAAGAGGCTAAGGAAGAAAGGAAGCAAGAAGGAGCAAAAGAAAACCAGAGGAGTAGCGGAATCGGTAGGTTTTTCTTCATGGATTGTATTTAAAGTAAAGAACTATGGCCGAACCCCATGGAACAAAGATTAAGAGATGTTTATGATTTTTAATGGAAAAGAGGAATCATAGGGTTCGGCCATAATGCATGGTTGAACCCCATGAAGGATCATTGGTTCTATTTTAAGGGATCTTGAGGGATAAAAATCATGGACATATGAGTATGTGTTAAAAGGTTTTCAAAAGGTTAAAGTGGAAGATGTTTAATATTGTAGAAAGGTCTTAATGTTGGAGGGTTGGATCAAAAAGAATGGAAAGGAAGGACACCAAAACCAAAGGATGAGGTTCGGCCATGGTGTATGGCCGAACCCCACCAGATATATTAATGGAGTTAGGGTTTCTTAGACATTGAATCATGTGGACTGGTTTAGTAATCTTAAAGGGTTTCAAAAAATGAAACCCATGGAACGTGTGAATACCTTAAAAGGGTTTTTAAATAGATATATGGTTAAGGCATGGATCGGCCATTCTATGGCCGAACCATAGTGTTATTATGGCTAAGATGTTAAAGGGGGACAAAAGTTAAATGAGTGAGGTTCGGCCATGGGTATGGCCGAACCCCACTAGAGTGTATATTATGGACATGAAAATGGTGGATGCATGTTAAAGAATTTTAAAGGACTTTGAAGGGATTAAATGGAGTAATATTTATGGACATAGGTTGTTAGCAATGTTAAACAAGGGTTAGACCAATGGCAAAACCGTAAATACAAGCTAGAATGTAAATATGAGAAATTGATGGATCATGGGTTCAGCCATGATGTATGGTCGAACCCCATGGGTAATATTTTTATGGACCTAGGTTATTATAAATGATAAATGATTGCTGTATAAGTAATGAGATTAATGGACTTGAAGAAGGGATTAAAATCAAGATAGTGAGGTTCGGCCATGTAGTATGGCCGAATCCCACTAAGGTGTATTTGGTGGACTTGGACCTAATGTTAAATCAAAAGGAATATGGGTTTGACTTGTCGATATGTAACAAGCTGATGGGACGTCTTAAATGGTGCGCGATCATGAGCAGTTGCCGGATAAAGGAGAAAGGACATTTAGTGGTCTTGGGTAGGATTCTACCTCATTGGGACATGGTTATGTAATATGGTTTTATCTTTATTTTGCCGATTTATGTTGTAAATATATTATGTTTCAAATGTGGAGTTTTTAATGCTATGGTTATTTAAATTACATAGCATATGACATGTACGTTCCATGCATGGCATGGGAGGGAAGTTTGTAACCGGAGGCCACGCTCCGTCGGGGCGTCCGTATGGCAATTGTGGGATGACCTTGATGTGTATAATCCCATCAAGAAGAATCCGGAGGCCACACTCCGTCGGGGCATCCGGAAGACCACTGTGGGGATTCCTTGATGAGGAGAATTCCATCAAGAGGTTACAAGTATTGTGATGGGTGGGACTCATTGCATAAGTCATATGGCATGGCATGATTTCATATGATTTTGATGATATGATATTATATATGATTTTGTTACTAACCCATGTGTTAGCCCTATTTAGAATTCCTACTGGGCGTGTTGTTCTAACGCCCTACTTCTACCTAGTGAATGAAACAGGAAATGAAGAAAATGATGATTGTGAATGGAATCAAGCATAAGGACTTTGGAATGTTATTTATTATTTTATTGAGTTACTCAAGGACATGCAATTTGAGTAGTTAGACTTCGGCATGTAATAATTAGATATTTGCTATGGTTTGTGAATGGTTTGGTATGGATATTTAATTTAAGTTAATTTGGTTAAGTGACTAAGTACTTTGCTATCTAAAATGGAGTAGCCTTAGGTTCTATTATAATCCGTAATCAGTTTATGTTATATTCCACAATTATAAACTTAATACGTGTGAACCATCTCAGTGGAGTTAGTCCACGCACATGTATGGTTGGCCAGTTAAGAGTCAGGCTTTAGAAGCTCGGACTTAACTCGCGTCGTGACGTCCCGCTCTCTATCATTTTTTTTTAAAAAAAATAGACTTTGATTTTCAGAAAGTAAGTGAAAAAGGGCGGGGCATTACAGTTGGTATCAGAGCGAAACGGGAATATTGAATCTTTTGAAGTAAGATTAAGACGGTTTCATGTCTCATTGACAGATAAAAATTCCAACTGACCGACTCTTCGGAGTCCGCTACACAGGGACCGGATTAATTTACTTTGTGACACTCAGACTGAATATTCAATCTGAGAATAACAATGAATGATAGCAAAGGAAGTACAGTCAAAATAATTGGATATACCGAACATAGCAAATTAGGATATACTTCCCTGATATCCCCAAATAGAGAAACAAACAATAGATACTTAGGAAATTTCCCCGAAAACAAAGAAAAACCAAGAGTGCGTATTTGGAAATTTCCCCAAAATTGTGAAAACAGAAACTGTACCAAGAAACTAAGTCAATAATGTTTTCATGACTTAGGAAAAATGGCTCCAAAGAGAAAGACTCGACAAAACCAGAAAGGGAAGGAAAAAGTGGTACAAACCTCTCAACATGAGAAGGAGGCAGAACAATCTCAACATCAAGAGAAGGAACGACACTCACAGCATGAAGAGGAAGAGCAAAACTCTCAACATGATGAATAACCATCCCATCAAGAAGAAGAGAGGCAAAGCAGCGTGAATATACCAGTAGTGCCTCCTGAACTATAAAGCTTAGTTCAAGCAGTAGTTACCTCTGTCCTCCAACAACATCTGAATGGAAGTGGAAGCACTAGTGACGCCAAAGACCGGAACATGGTCAGGGATTTCCAGCAACAACGCCGTCCCTACTTCAAAGGAAAGGAAGGGGCTGTCGGAGTAGAACACTGGCTGAAGAAGATCACACAGATCTTGACCCTACTCAAGATCTCAAGTTATGTTGAAAGGATTTTGCTGGCTACATCACAACTGATCGATGATGCCGGTAAATGGTGGGAGGTTATAGAAAAATAGCAAGCACTTGTGCTGGAAAGGGAAAGGACTGTAATGACATGGGAGCAGTTCTCAGCTACATTTCTGGATCATTATTTTCCAGAGGAGGAGAAGGAGCGTCACACACAAGCTTTTCTATCTTTGATACAAGGTACCATGACGATGGCAGAGTACCACCGGGAGTTTCTTAGTATGTTTTGCTATGCATTTTATATGGTGGATATAGAATATCGAAGGGCACGCAAGTTTGAGCGGGGCCTACGGCCAAGCACTAGGGCCAAAGTAACCATATTCAAGGCAGCCACACTGGCAGAGGTGGTCAGTAGGGCCACAATAGCAGAGCAGGAGATGGCTGAGTTCGCGCGTTTTGACAACCGCCGAGCTCAGAGTGGGAGGGGCAAATTCCAACCCAACAAGAAGTTTCGACCGAACTTTAGCTGACCTTCACCATCTTCTGGGTCAACAGGGGGCTTTCGTCCCAACCAGCCCTCCCCATCTGCATCAGTCACTCAGGCTCCCACAGGGGTGAACAATTGCTTCCATTGAGATCGGTTGGGCCATTTCAAGAGGGATTGCCCACAGCTCAGCAAACCCTCTTATTCCAGAGTTTCATTTCGCCTACCAGCTAGGTCAGCTAACTCACGAAGAGGCAGGACATATAATCAAGCGGGACGGGTGCCTAACCCTACTAGATCTGGACGGTTGTTTACTCTAGCTCCTCCAGCAGATGTGGATCATTCTATGATTCAAGGTATGGCTGTAATCAGTAGTTCCTACGCCTTTGCACTATTTGATTCTGGAGCTTCACACTCTTTCATATCTACTGCATTCATAATTGCTACTGGTACTTTAGTTCAAAAACTGTCCACATCACTCACAATTGTATCCCCTGTTGGAGACCACGTCATTGGGACTTATATGTACGGCAGTGAATATTGAACTCGCTGGACTCAGATTTGAGTTCAATTATTTGGTACTCGATATGACTGAGTACGATATTATATTTGGCATGGACTGGTTGGCTAGCTTTCAGGCCAACATTGATTGCTATCGCCGCAGAGTGACATTTTGTCACCCGAGGGAAAACAACATGTAGTGCGAACTAACAAACAAACTATATTGCATGAAGGGTTGAATCATCTGGTACTAAACAGTATCAGAATCAACAAGGCACCGGTGGCTGAATTTCCGGCAATAGTAAAGGACTACGCGGATGTATTTCCAAAAGAACTCCTTGGCTTGCCGCCCATGAGGGAGATCAACTTTGAAATCAAGCTGTACCCTGGCACTTCACCTGTGTCATTACCACACTACCGGATGGCACCAGCGGAGATGTCCGAGTTAAAGAAACAGATTGATGAACTACTCTGACTGGGTTGCATCCGGAACAGCACATCGTCTTGGGGAGCTCCGATGTTGTTTGTGAAGAAGAAGGACGGTTCACTCAATATGTGTGTGGATTACTGAAAACTGAACCAGCTGATGGTCAAAAACAAGCATCCACTACCCGGGATTGATGATCTATTTGATCAACTTAGAGGTTCAAGCCACTTCTCTAAGATTGATTTGATGTCCGGATACCACCAAATCCGGGTTAGTGAGGAAGACATAGAGAAGACAACCTTCAGAACGCGGTATGGACTATATGAGTTTGTAGTCATGCCGTTTGGACTCACAAATGCACCGGATGTGTTCATGGATCTGATGAACAAAATCTTCCATCCTCACTTGGACCAGTTTGTCATTGTATTTATTGATGATATCCTGATCTATTCCAAAAGTCAGGAGGAACATGCTGAGCATCTACTGATAGTCTTGGACACCTTGAGAAAAAACAAGCTATATGCCAAAGCCAGTAAATGTGAATTCTGGTTACCGAAGGTTAACTTCTTGGGGCATGTTATATCAGCAGAATGTATAGTCGTGGACCCGGCTAAGGTGGCGGCAGTGAGTGAATGGAAAGCGCCAAAGAATGTAACCGAGATCCGTAGCTTCTTGGGATTGGCTGGTTACTACATGAAGTTTATTATGGACGTCTCCAAGATTGTATCTCCACTGACCCGACTCACTCAGAAAGGAGTCAAATATGAGTGGACAGATCTGTACAACCGGAGATTTGAAACGTTGAAGGAGAAACTTACAACTACTCCTATCTTAATTTTACCGGAAAAAAGCAAGGGTTATGAAGTACAATGTGATGCTTCAGGAGAAGGACTTGGGTGTGTCCTCAGTCAAACTCATCGTGTGGTGGCTTATGGATCAAAACAGTTAAAAATTCATGAACGCCTCTATCCTACACATGATCTGGAACTAGCCGCAGTAGTCTTCGCTCTCAAAAGCTGGAGACACTATCTATATGGTGAGAAGTTTGAAGTATTTTCAGATCATAAGAGCTTGAAGTACTTATTTGATCAGAAAGAGCTCAACCTGAGGCAGCGCAGATGGATGGAATGCCTGGCGGATTATGAGTTCGCGCTTCGATATCATTCGGGCAAGGCGAACAAGGTGGCAGACGCCCTCAGCCGCATATTACATGCATCAGTGGCATGTTTGATCAGGACGGAATGGGAGATGTTGAATACCATTCGAGAGTTCAATCTTTACATCAATAACCATGGGAGTATGTACAACTTGATCATACAATCCAACATGGTTACAAGATTGAACAGGAGCAGCAAGCAGATCCGGAAGTGGAGGACATATGGGCCAAAATGTCTACTGGTGAAGTCATACTGGAATGGGAGTTACGACCACGACAGGGTCATGTATTCCGAGGTAGGATTTATGTGCCTAAAAGCTGCAGAAAAGAGTTGTTGATCGAGGCACATCAGACCAAACTCTCCATTCATCTTGGCAACACCAAGATGTATCACGACCTGAAAAGACATTATTGGTGGCACAAACTCAAAAGAGATGTGGCAGAATTTGTGGCTCATTGCTTAACTAGTCAGCAGGTTAAGACGGAACATCAGAAGCCACCGGGGTTACTCAAACCCTTACCAGTGCCTGAATGGAAATGAGAGTACATTTCCATGGATTTTGTGACGGGGTTGCCAAGGTTTTCAAAGGGCAACGATGCGATATGGTTTGTGGTAGATCGACTAACCAAGTCTGCGCATTTTCTTCCAATGAAGATGACAAACTCTTCTGAGACTTTGGGTCGGCGGTATATCAAGGATATCATTAGATTACATGGTATTCCTCGGACTATAGTGTCCGACAGAGATGGCCGATTCACCAGCAGAGTGTGGCAGAGTATGCAGTCGGCCATGGGGACAGATCTACTGCCTAGCACAACATTTCATCCACAGACTGATCGGCAGTCTGAGAGGACAATACAAACATTAGAGGATATACTGAGAGCATGCATGCTAGATTTCAAGGGTGGATAGGAGGATCACTTGCCGTTGTTAGAATTCTCATACAACAACAGTTACTAGGAAAGCCTCCAGATGGCTCCATTTGAGGCTTTATATGGTAGGCCATGTAGATCATTTGTGTACTGGACAGAGGTTGGAGTGCCTGCACTGATTGGACCCGAGTTGGTTGCAGAGACCACAACGCAGATACAGTTAATACGGTAGCACCTATTAACTGCACAGAATCGTCAGAAGAGCTATGATGACAAGAGGAGGAGGTTCGTTGAATTCGAGGTGGGGGACATGGTATTCTTAAAAGTATCGCCACGGAAGGGACACATGAGGTTTGGAAAGAAGGGGAAACTGTCACCAAGATATGTGGGACCATTTTCCATCATAAGAAGAATGGGGGATGTGGCATATCAGTTGGCACTCCCTTCACAGTTGGCATCTTTACACGATGTATTCCACATATCGATGTTGAGGAAGTACAATCCTGATCCCTCTCATGTACTGAACATACAAGATATAGATGTCGAAAGCGACGTGACTTACGTCGAGAAGACTGTCAGAATATTAGATACTAAGCAAAGGGTATTACGAAACCGAGCGATTCAATTCGTCAAGGTGGTATGGGATCGACATGGTATTGAGGAAGCCACTTGGGAACTTGAGTCGAAAATGAGAATGGCTCACCCTGAGTTATTTATGTAAACTGTTTGGAACCCTACTTCGCTCAATTTTCGGGACGAAAATTCTAAAAAGAAGATTGTATTGTAACACCCCAGATTTGTAAGATATCAATTTACATGAATTTTGTCTATTTAAATTATGAATTAATGGGCATGGACCTTAAATGGGTAAGATGTTGGGCAATGGCTCAATTAAGACCCAACGGGTATCGAATGAGTGTTCAATGTAGGGTAAATGGGAAAGTTACACTTAATTGGGTCAAGGTAGCTATTTGGGTCAAAAGGCTCAATTAGGACCCAATGGATCATGTTTGACTTGGTTGACCATCAAAGTGAGTCCAAGCTTAATTAAGTTGGGACTGATTTAAGTTGGAAAGGAAATCAAATAATTAAGTTGAGTCAAGTGAATTAAAATGGAAAGATAATTAAGTGAGTGAGTTGGTTTTTAAAGTGATCAGTTAAATGGATCAGTTAAGTGAGTGAGTTGATTTGAAATAAATTTTAAATGAGTTGGATGGGAAGTTATGGGGATATTCATCTCAAAAGAATGTAGTGTGAAGTTGAAGGGCTGATGTTTCAAATTCAAACACCAATCCACATGTTGGAGGGAAAGGGTGGGGGGAGTTTTATCACAAAGATGAAACCCCCACATGAAGCTTTAAATGAGAGGAGGAAGATGGGGGGAGGTTACACCAAGGAAACCCTTGGTGGCCGTTGGAACCTTGGGAGTTTCATCCCATGGATGAAACCCCCAAGTAAGCATTAAGAAGAAGGTTTAAAGAAATGGGAGTTACATAAGGGGGCTGCACCAAAGCCATCACCCTTGGCCTACCCTATTGACCAAGGAAGAGATTTGTTTTGCATTTGCATTCTCTCCCGCTCCCTTTTGGTTGTTCTCTCTCTCTCTCTCTCTCTCTCTCTCTCTCTCTCTCTCTCAAAACATCATTTGGCCGGCCAACATTCTAAGAGAAAGAAAATCAAAGTTCTCACTCAAGGCCGAGTTTTATCTCTCCCTCTCAATCCACACCTCTCAAGGCCGGTTCTCCTCTCAAAGACCAAAAAGGGCTTAGCATGATTCGATCTCAAGTTTCTCTCTCAAACTACCCCTTTTGGCTAAACCACTCCAAGTGTGTTATCAAGATCAGTCTTGGCCAAAAGAAGCAAGAGGAAGGAGGAAAAACGGCTAAGGAAAAAAGGAAGCAAGAAGGAGCAAAAGAAAACCGGAGGAGTCGCGGAATCGGTAGGTTTTTCTTCATGGATTGTATTTAAAGTAAAGAACCATAGGGTTCGGCCATGGTGTATGGCCGAACAGCATGGAAGAAAGATTAAGAGATGTTTATGATTTTTAATGGAAAAGAGGAACCATAGGGTTCAGCCATAATGCATGGCCGAACCCCATGAAGGATCATTGGTTTTATTTTAAGGGATCTTGAGGGATAAAAATCATGGACATATGAGTATGTGTTAAAAGGTTTTCAAAGGGTTAAAATGGAAGATGTTTAATATTGCAGAAAGGTTTTAATGTTGGAGGGTTGGATCAAAAAGAATGGAAAGAAAGGGCACCAAAACCAAAGGGTGAGGTTCGGCCATGGTGTATGGCCGAACCCCACCAAATATATTAATGGAGTTAGGGTTTCTTAGACATTGAATCATGTGGACTGGTTTATTAACTTTAAAGGGTTTCAAAACATGAAAACCATGGGACGTGTGAATACCTTAAAAGGGTCTTTAAATGGATATATGGTTAAGGCATGGATCGGCCATTCTATGGCCGAATCATAGTGTTATTATGGCTAAGATGTTAAAGGGGGACAAAAGTTAAATGAGTGAGGTTCGGCCATGGGTATGGCCGAACCCCACTAGAGTGTATATTATGGACATGAAAATGGTGGATGCATGTTAAAGAATTTTAAAGGACTTTGAAGGGATTAAATGGAGTAGTGTTTATGGACATAGGTTGTTAGCAATGTTAAACAAGGGTTAGACCAATGGCAAAACCGTAAATACAAGCTAGAATGTAAATATGAGAAATTGATGGATCATGGGTTCGGCCATGATGTATGGCCGAACCCCATGGGTAATATTTTTATGGACCTAGGTTATTATAAATGATAAATGATTGCTATATAAGTAATGAGATTAATGGACTTGAAGAAGGGATTAAAATCAAGATAGTGAGGTTCGGCCATGTAGTATGGCCGAACCCCACTAAGGTGTATTTGGTGGACTTGGACCTAATGTTAAATCAAAAGGAATATGGGTTTGACTTGTCGATATGTAACAAGGTGACGGGACCTCTTAAACGGTGTGCAATCGTGAGCGGTTGCCAGATAAAGGAGCAAGGACATTTAGTGGTCTTAGATAGGATTTGTAATGACCCGGAATTTGTGAATCAATATATCTGTGGTTATTATTTATTTTAATGATGGAAATTGAGAATTTTAATAGAATAAATGTTAAGTGAATCAAAATTTGGGCAAAGGCCCAAGTACGGTCCAATGGACCATGGGTTGGATGGAATTCATTTATTTGGTCAATAATGATTAATGTAATGGCCCGGAATTGGTAAACTAAAATATGTGTGGTTATTGTTTGTTTTAATGGTGGAAATTGGAAATTTAATGGAATAGATGGTAAATGGATAAAGATATGGGCAAAGGCCATCTAGGGCCCAATGGACTATGGATTGGATTTAAGTTTACTTAAAGGGTCGAAGATGGTCAAATTGGGCCCAATACCCATTTGGGACTTAATGGGTCAAAATAATGCAAACTCTAAGGTAAATGGATAGAAGAGAACTTAATTGGGCCATGGGCCCAATGGTGATCCAATAAGGGAAGTGGATTGAATTGATTTTTAATCACCTAAGTTAGTATTAATTAGACCTAAGTGACGTGGCCAATTGGGACCCACCTCCACCTCATCAAATGAGGTGGCATGTGGACCAAGGATTGGTGGGGCCGGCCACCATGGTTGAATTGGTCAACCATGGGTGGATGCATGAAGGAATTTAAACAAAAGGAATTAAGTAAATGGGAATTAAATTAACCTAATTATCTAATTAATTAAATGTTTAAATAATCATAAAGGTGGTAAAATGGTCAAAATTGAATGACCAAACCACCTCATTTACAAAGGCCAAAACGTTGGCTTGTAGTGTTTATCCCACCACCACAAAGTATAAAGCATAAAGCAAGATAAATATCTAAGCTTGGTTGGTGGGAGACTTAATGTGGGATGTATCTTATGATTTTTTTTTTATCTCATTTCTCTCCACTCCAACGAGCCCTTTCACTCTCTCCCTCTTTTCATATCTCTCATGGCCGTTCCACACTCCAAGAAGAGAAGAAGAAAATTAAGAAAGGAAGAGAAGAAGAGAAGAAGTGCAAGCATGGTCCACCATTCCAAGGTCAAGATCTACCATCTTCTTTCTCATGTCCATCCTCTCCTCTCTCTCTCAATTCAAACCCTATTATGGCCGATCCTAAGATTGGAAGTTGTCACTATTGATCAAGCATCCTAGCCGATCAAACAAGGAGAGGAAGGAGAAAGGAGGCTAAGGAAGCCGACGGGAGTGGCAAAATCGGAGGAGGAGTCGGATTGTAAGTATTTTCTTAAACAAGAAATTTTTTGATTTTTTTAGGGTTTATGATTTGGGATTCAATTTGTAAATTTAATGGTGGCCAAATGATTTTATGCCATGGATTTTAAATCCATCAATTTGAAGGATGGAAAGTGGACAAAACCTAATGGGTAATTAGGTTAAGGAAAAATAATTGAGGAAATTTTAATGGGGTGTTAGGGTTAAAATTTTGAAGGATAAATTATGGTTTTAGGGTTTAATGATTAAATGTTGGTAAATTGTTTTAAAGGGATGGTAAATGAAGAAATGCATGGGAGAAGTGCATGATGTTGATGGCCTTAACAATGGTAGATGATGGAGTATTTTAATTAGGTTTTGTAAAAATGGAAGACATGTAGTAATTTAATGGAATTTTAAGATTTAAAAATCATGGAAGAATAAGTTGTAATTTTAGGGTTTTAATGGTTAATGTAGTAATTTTTTTGAGGGACTGTAAATGAGGAAATTTATGGGGAATGTAAATGGTTGTTATGGCATTAAGAAGCATGAATGAATGATTGAACCCCATAGTGGGTGTTTAACTGATTTAATTAGGGTTGTAAATAATTGAATGTGGTGAATTTTGTAAAGGGGTTTTAAATGGAGTTTTAGGGTTAGTATCATGAAAGGATGATTAATGATGTTAGGATTTTAAGTGACTAAATGTGGTCATTCTTTTACAAGGGATCTTGAATGAAAAACATGGAAGAATGGTGGGGAAGATTGGTAAGGTTGATGAAATCCAAATGATGAACCTAATGTTGAAAAGAAAAAGGAATTATGGCTAAGATTGATGGACCCTAAATGTATCAAATAATGATTAAGGATTGATGAATTAAGTGTATGGTTTAGATTCTCTCAATGGAGGGACTTGTGATGGAACTAAGTCATGTATGTAGACCATGACCCATTTGTAGGTCATGTTATGGGTTAAATTTGGTATTATGCATGTGAGTAATAAATGGAGAATGTTGGTGGTGTTGATGAACCCTATGGCAATGTACTCATAATTTTATGGATGGAAGGTTTTTTTTTAAACCCTATGGTGAGGTATTGTAAATTGTAATGGTTTATGGGTGTAAGAATGTGGAAGTTGATGGAGGAGGGTGATGGTTTTAAATGGACCATGGGATCGGCCATGGTGTATGGCCGAACCCCATGGGAAAACTTTGATGAATTGAGTGTTTTGGAAACCATGAAAAAAATGGGAAGTATGGCATGACTAAGTGAGTCATTAATGGACTCAAGGAAATGTACCAAATTGATGATCAAAATTGATGGTTTGAATTGCATGATGTAAACCCTTCATGGAAGGGCTTGTGATGGGTGCAAATGTGTAAATAGGCCAAAGAAAAAATGGGTATTTGGTTAAGTAGAAAGGGCTGATTTTTAATGAAACCATGACCCATTGTTATGAGCCACTTAATGGTCTAAGTATGGGGTTATATATTAATGTTTTAAATAAATGGAGGTTAGGTTAATTAAGTGGTTAATTGCTAATGTTCTTATATCATGGTTAATGAGACACCAATGGACCCATTTTTGTGAACCAATGGATAGGCTAAGATTAAAGTCTATAGATATGCTTTAGCTAATGGGGATTAGGTTAAGATATGGTTGTATCTCATGATTGGTAAGTGTATGGATCAATTATGAATAAAGGGAATGAGTGGATAATGGACTCATTGTGAGTTAAATGCATGATGTAAACCCCATGGAAAGATTTGATGAATTGGGTATTTTGAACCCATGATCCATTAACCATTTAAAGGGTTAAGTATGGGGTTTTGTATGGGTTTAAAGGAATAAGGGTTAGGTTAATAAAAGGACTAATTTTATGATCACATGATATGGTTGCTGGGTCATTAACGGACCTAAGTTATGGATCATTAATGGGTCTAAGTTATGGATCCATTATAGACCATAATGTATATGGAAGAGGGAATGAATTATCCATGGAAGGGTAATGGCAAAACCGTAAATACTGGTCAAAATGAGGAAAACCCACGAAGACATGATGTATGGGCTTAGAAATGGTTAAAACATGGACTAATTGTTAATATGTAATAAGGTACCGGACATCGTAAGCGGTGCGTGATCGGCGACCGAATTATCGGACGGAAGCGAGAAAGGACGCTAGTCGGTATTCGGTAGGATTCTAACCTTTTTGTAAGCCATGGATTGAGTGATGGTTTCCTTGAATTATTTTGGAAATTATATGGTATGTTTTAAGATTGGTTTTGAATTATGTATTATGTAGGGGTTTTTACTTGATTTATTCCGATAAGCATATCATTGGTTTAAAATGGGTTTTAATGCTATGATGTGATTATTGAGGTTTTGCTTGTTCTATTTTGGGTAATCAAGTTATATGTTTTATTGATGGGATTTTTTTAAATGTCATGGTTTGTTATTATATTCATTACATGACATATAGCATCTACATCTCATGCATGGCATGGGAGGGATATGACAGGGGAAGGATGAAATGAAACCAGAGTCCATGCTCCGTCAGGGCGACCGATAAACAGACATGGAGATATTTTGATGTGTTTGGTGTATCAGGGATGTTGTATGTAATTATGATACCTTGATGATGGTTCTTCCATCAAGGGGGATGATTTGTGATTGTTTATATCTGGACGAGGCTTTGGCGTCCAGGGGGATAATTTGTGATTGTTTTATATCTGGACGAGGTTTTACCGTCCAGGGGAATGATTTGTGATTGTTTTATATCTGGACGAGGTTTTGTCGTCCAGGGGGATGATTTGTGATTGTTTTATATCTGGACGAGGTTTTTCCGTCCAGGGGAATGATTTGTGATTGTTTGCATCTTGATGAGGTTTTGCCATCAAGGGGGATATGACAGCATGATGGTATGGATGATGGGTGGGATTCATAACACAGACACCCATGGCATAGCATTCATTTTATGGTTTTCGTTATACTATTATCTATATGCTTTGTTATCACTAATCCATGTGTTAGCCCTACTCGGAGTCCTACTGGGCGCGTTGTCTAACGCCCTACTTCTACCCTAACTGATGACACAGGAAATACCGGAGCAGAAGGACGGGACGGGAGCCAAGCTTAGAAGCTTGGGGAGATGGACTATTTACTTTATTAAAGTTTATTTTTGGGAAATGTATATTTGAACAGTTTAGCTTGTCGGACTGTATAATTAGATTACTTCTTATATTTTGGTTTATTTTGGAAGTTGAGACGTTGTGATATTTTGGTAATATTATGAATGTTATCTTCCCTGCTATCTCAAATTTGTAGGATAGTCTTTATTGTTAATTCCGCACTTAGATGTAATATTCCTTGAGCTTACGTCTACGTGTGAGCTGTTCTTCGTGGACTTCGTTCCACGCACATGTAGGGTTGGCCAGTTAAGGGCCGGGCTTTAGAAGCTCGGACTAAACTCGCGTCGTGACGTCCGCGCCCTTTGTCACTATTGAAAAAAAAAAAATAGACTCTGATTTAAGGTGAAAAAGGGCGGGCGTTATAGGATTCTACCTCATTGGAACATGGTTATGTAATATGGTTTTATCTTTATTTTGCTGATTTATGTTGTAAATATATTATGTTTCAAATGTGGAGTTTTTAATGCTATGGTTATTTAAATTACATAGCATATGGACATGTACATTCCATGCATGGCATGGGAGGGAAGTTTCTAACCGGAGGCCACGCTCTGTCGGGGCGTCCATAAGGCAATCATGGGAAGACATTGATGTGTATAATCCTATCAAGCAGAATCCGGAGGCCACACTTCGTCGGGGCATCCGAAAGACCACTGTGGGGATTCCTTGATGAGGAGAATTCCATCAAGAGGTTACAAGTATTGTGATGGGTGGAACTCATTGCATAAGTCATATGGCATGGCATGATTTCATATGATTTTGCCGATATGATATTATATATATTTTGTTACTAACCCATGTGTTAGCCCTATTTAGAATTCCTACTGGACGCGTTGTTCTAACGCCCTACTTCTACCCTAGTGAATGAAACAGGAAATGAAGAAAATGATGATCGTGAACGGAGTCAAGCATAAGGACTTTGGAATGTTATTTATTATTTTATTGAGTTACTCAAGGACATGTAATTTGAGTAGTTAGACTTCGACATGTAATAATTAAATATTTACTATGGTTTGTGAATGGTTTGGTATGGATATTTAATTTAAGTTAATTTGGTTAAGTGACTAAGTACTTTGTTATCTAAAATGGAGTAGCCTTAGGTTTTATTATAATCTGCAATCAGTTTATGTTATATTCCGTAATTATAAACTTAATACGTGTGAACCATCTCAGTGGACTTAGTACACGCACACGTATGGTTGGCCAGTTAAGGGTCGGGCGTTAGAAGCTAGGACTTAACTCGTGTCGTGATGTCCCGCTCTCTATCATTTTTTTTAAAAACAAATAGACTCTGATTTTGGAAAGTAAGTGAAAAAGGGCGGGGCGTTACACAATCAGCATCTGTGTATCTGGCAATCTTGGAAGAAGTGTCATGTTGAAACCAAATACCATACATGGTAGTCCTGACCACATACTTGATAATTCTTTTTACAGCTTTGAGATGTGATTCCTTTGGGTTTGCTTGAAATCTTGCACAAGCACCAACACTTGAAGATATCCGGCCGACCAACTATGAGATACAAGAGGCTCCCAATCATGCTTCTATACAAGCTATGGCCAACATCCTTTCCACTCTCATCCTTGAATAGTTTTACCATTGTGCTCATGGAGTTAATGGAATGATTGCATCCATCTAAGCCAAATTTCTTCACAAGTTCTTTTGCATATTTTGATTGTGAGATAAAGAGGGCATCATTATGTTGCTTGATTTGAAGACCAAAAAAGTAGTTTAATTCTCCTACCATATTCATCTCAAATTCGGATTTCATGAGTGCAGAGAAATCAAATGCAGCCATCTTACAACTGGATCCAAATACTATGTCATCCACATATATTTGGGCAATCAGAATGGATTTCTTGGTCTTTTGGACAAACAAGGTCTTGTCCTGTAAGACCCTAGATTTTCAAGTTATTAATATATATGAAATTTGCCCATTTAATTTGTGAATTAAATGATATGGACCTTAGATGGGTAAGGTGTTGGGTCAATTGCCCAATTAAGACCCAACGGATTGTGGATATGGTTTCAATTGAAATAAATGGGTAAGGTGTAGTCAATTGGGTCAAGATTGTTAATTGGGTCAAAATTTGTTAATTGGGTCAAAATGCCCAATTGGGACCCAATGGGTCGTGGTTGACTTGGCTGACCACCAAGTGAGTTCAAGTTTAAATTAAGTGGGGTTGAATTAAATTGGAAATGGAATCAAGGGATTGATTTGATTTCAAATGAGTTAAATTAAAGTGGTGAGTTGAATTAAACAGTGAGTGAAGTGTGAAGATGAAGGTGCTTTTGTTGTTTCAAAAGCCAAACCAAGGCATACACGTTGGAATGGGAGTTTCATCTCATCGATAAAACCCCCAAGTGGAACATCAATGGGAGGTGGACCGTTTTTGTGTTGTTACACAAGCCTATACAAGGCTACACGTTGGACATGGGAGTTTCATCTTATGGATGAAACCCCCAAATGGGCCATTAATGGAGAGGTGGCGGTTTTGTGGAGGTTACACAAACCAACTCAAGGCTACACCGTTGGGACATGGGAGTTTTATTTCATGGATGAAACCCCCAAAATGTATCATGAATGAGAGGGGACGGTTTTGTGGAGGATACACAATCTAAGTCAAGACTACACCGTTGGGACATGGGTGTTTCATCTCATCGATGAAACCCCAATTGGACCATTAAGGAGGGAGGTAAAGGAGCTTGGGAGTTACAAGGGGTGTCACCAAAGGACACCACCCTTGCTGAATTTCATTAAACAAGAAAAGACTAAGGGGTCTCATTTTAGACTCTCTCTCTCTCAAGCTCTATCTTGGTCGAATCACTTCTCTAGACTAGAACACTTAGAGAATTTTATTTCATTCTCTCCCTCTCACACAAGGCCGACCACCCTCAAGACAAGGACTTGGAGTATTTTCTATCCCAAGCTTCTCTCTCTCTCTCAAGCCTATATCTCTTGGCCGAACCACTTCAAGGGACTTCATCAAGATCAACCTCGGCTAAAGATCAAGAAGGAGGGAAGAAGAGGCTAAGGAAGGAAAGGAGCAAGAGGGAGAGAATGAAACCGGAGGAATCGCGGAATCGGTAAGTGCTCGATAAATTTCATAAATAAGAAAAGAGGGTCAAGGGTCAAGGACATGCAATAGCCGAACCCTAATTTTATTATGGTTAAAGACTCAATGATGAACCATAAGGTTCGGCCATGTTGTATGGCCGAACGCCCATGGAAAGGTATTATGGAAGTTATATGGGTCTAAGTAATTTTAAGGGAAGATGATGAACCATAGGGTTCGGCCATGTTGTATAGCCGAACCCCATGCAAGGACATTGGTTAGATTTTAATGGATTTAAAGGATGGAAAATCATAGACGAATGTTTATGATGTTAAAAGGTTTAAAGGGGTTTAAATGGATGTATGAATGGGAACCATCAAAGGATCAACCATGGAGGGACTTGTTTATGAACTTAAGATGGTTAATTATTTAAAGAAGAAGATGGAGATAAGATATCATGGGTTCGGCCAAGATGTATGGCTGAACCCCATGAATCATTTGATGAACCACTTGATGGACCATTTTAAAGGGTCATTTAGAGTTTTATGCATGTTTAAATAAATGGCCAAAAGGTAAAATTGAAGGACCATGGGTTCGGCCATGGTGTATGGCCGAACCCCATGGATCATGTTGTTGGATTAAGGAATCATGTATGGATCACTTTTGGGACTTAGGTCATATGTAAATAAACTATGTAATTAGCCAAGGAGGGATAATGGCAAAGATGTAAATAGGTGAAAATGATGGACCATGGGTTCGGCCATGGTGTATGGCCGAACCCCATGAGGAATGTTTGGTGGACTTAGATTGTTATCAATGTTAAACAATTATGGTATAAGTGATTAGAAGTATGAATCATGGCGTGATTTTGGATTTAATTGAAAAGGTCAAAGGACCACAAAGAGGGCACAAAACCAAGATGATGAGGTTCGGCCATGTTGTATGGCCGAACCCCACTAAGGTGTATTTTGTGGACTAAGTGTTTAAATGATTAACTTAGGGGTAATTGATTAATAAATCAACGAAGGGACTAAAACCTAGTAGTGAGGTTCGGCCATGGTGTATGGCCGAACCCCACAAGGTTGTGTTTATGGACTTAGACATATTTGTAAAGCAAATGGAACATGGGATTGATTGATTGGCATGTTATAAGGTAACGGGACCTCACAAGGGGTGTACGATCGTGAGCGGTTTCCGGACGAAAGCGCAAGGACACTTTAGTGGTCTTTGGTAGGATTTTACCTCTTTGTAACCATGCGTTATGTAATATGGATTAGTCTCTTATTTTGATGGTTTATGTTGTAAAAATACTATGTTTCAAATATGAGGTTTTAATGCTATGATTATACTATTACATAGCATGTGGACATATACATCTCATGCATGGCATGGGAGGGATGTTTGTAACCGGAGGCCACGCTCCGTCGGGGCGTCCGTAAGGCATTCGTGGGAAGACCTTGATGTGCATCATCCATCGAGAAATAACCGGAGAACACACTCCGTCGGGGCGTCCGTAAGGCAACTGTGGGAATACCTTGATTTGGAGAATTCCATCAAGAGGATACATGTATTTGTGATGGGTGGGACTCATTGTATTTGACACCATGGCATGGCATAGTTTTACATGGTTTTTAATATTATGTTATCTATATGATTTGTACTAACCATGTGTTAACCCTATTTGGAGTACCTACTGGGCACGTTGTCTAACGCCCTACTTCTACCCTAGTTGATGATACAGGGAATAGACAGAACGAGGAACATGATAGGAGTCAAGCTTAGGAGGTTGGATGATTAAGTTATATGTTGTTTAAGTTACTCATGGATAATGTATTTGAGTAGCTAGTAACTGGGAATGTAATAACTTAGATTATTTGCTATGGTTTGAATGTTAACTTTGGATATGTTAAGATAATTATTGGTAAGTGTTGGACTACTTTGCTGTCTAAAATGGAATAGGATTGTTATCCTATTGTAATTCCGCATTTATGTTTATTCCGCATGCTAACTTGAGTACGTGTGAACTGTTTAGTGGACTTGGTCCACGCACACGTATAATTGGCCAGTTAAGGGTCGGGCTTTAGAAGCTCGGACTTAGCTCGCGTCGTGACGTCCCGCTCTATATCACTCTTCTATTTAAAAAAAAAATAGACTCCGATTTTCGGCATAGTGAAAAGGGCAGGGCATTACATGTCCACACTCCTTCTTTGGAAATTATGCTCAAGTAAAAATTGAGTTAACCTTTCATACCAAGCTCTTGGGGCTTGCTTGAGACCTTACAAAGATTTCTTATTCTTGAACACATGATGTGAAAGCTTTGGATCAATGAACCCTTTAGGTTGTTCCACAAATACTTCCTCATTTAAAAGTCCATTCAAAAAGGCACTTTTGACATCCATTTGGTACAATTTGAACTTGAGATAACAAGCAATGGAGAGCAAGATTCTAATTGATTCCAATCTTGCAATGGGGGCAAAGGTCTCATCGAAATCAATTCCTTCTATTTGGGTGTGCCATTGAGCTACCAATCTAGCCTTGTTTCGTACAATGGTTCCATATTCATCCAACTTGTTTTTGAATATCCATTTGGTACCAATCACATGGGTATCCTTGGGTCTAGGTACCAAATCTCAAACCTCATTCGTTGTGAATTGCTCTAACTCCTCTTGCATAGCATTGACACAATCTTCATCATTTATGGCTTCTTTTATCTTTTTGGGTTCCAATTATGAAGTGAAACAAGCATAATTAGCCAAGTTCTCAAGTTGCCTTCTACTTTTCACTCCAACTGTGGGTTCTCCTATGATTTGCTCAAAGGGGTGTTCCTTTACATTTTTGAGAGGCTGGGATAAAGAGAGGACACATGATTTTCCTCTTCTTGACTACCTTTATTTTGAACTAGATCAGTAGGGTCCTCATATTTTTGTTCTTGGCTAGGAGTGAGTTCATGATCATCGACTACAACATTCACTGATTCTTGGAAGGCTCCAGTTCTCAAATTCTTAACTCTATATGCATGAATAGTGTTGGAGTACCCTAGGAAGATACCATCGTCAGTCTTGGATTCAAACTTACCCAAATGTTCTTTATCTCTAAGTATGTGACATTTATATCCAAAGACTTTGAAGTACTTAGAGTTAGGCTTTCTATCAGGCCAAAGTTCAAAGACAGTTTTGTTTAACCCCGCTTTTAAATACACACGTTTAATAATAAAGCATGCAGTGTTAACGGCTCCGGCCCACAAATTTTTAAGGACATTTTTACTTTGAAGGAGAGTGTTGGCCATCACTTGGAGGACTCTATTTTTCCTCTCGGCTACTCCATTTTGCTGTGGAGTTTTGGGAGTAGAATATTCATGATGAATTCATGTATTTCACAAAATTTGTTAAAGGACTGATTTTCAAATTCTCCCCATAATAAATCTTTATCCTATGAATATTGGACTCTTTTGCATTCATTATCCGTTTGGCAATGATTTTGAATTCATGGAATGCATCAGATTTTTCTCGTAGAAAGGCCACCCATGTATACCTAGTGTAGTCATCAACTATCACCAAAAAATATTTCTTTCCTCCAACACTTTCATGTTGAGTGGGTCCAACCAAGTCCATATGAAGCAACTCTAAGGGTCTAGATATTGTAATCTAGTTGGTATGTTTGTCAGTTGCTCTAATTTGTTTTCCCTTTTGGCAATCTCCACATATGGATTTTGTAACTCCCTGCCCTTTTTCACTTTGCGTAAATCAGAGTATATATACTTTTTTAAAATAAGTGAGAGAGGACCGGCCGTCACGAAGCGAGTCAACTCCGAGTTTCCAAAACACGACCCTTAACTAACCACTATTACGTGTGCGTGGACTAAGTCCACTAAAACATTTTCACACATTTTTCTTAATACTTGAGGAATATTTCATATGAATAAGATGTTATTCATATTCTTCTCAACATTAAGCACGGAAAACCAATCACCATAAAAATTCCAATAAACTTAAGGATTATCAAACCATAGAAAATAAGTTCTAATTTATTACAATCCAAAATGTAAGTCCTCCCAATACATCATTGAAATTCAAACTGAGTAATTTAAACATTAAATCTTCCCAAGCTCCTATGCTTGGCTCCCTTTCGGTCCAACGTCATTTTCCTTATCATTCCCTGTTCCATCATCTATAGGGTAGAAGTAACGCATTAGTCAACATGCCCAGTCGGTATTCCAATTAGGGTTAGGGTACACATAGGAGTAATATTAGATTAACATAAAACAAGGGTATATTCATTATTAGTGACATATTTGTAAAATATCTTGTAAATAAGTAAAATAATGCATGATGTCCATATCATAATCATGCTAACACACGTGTCATGTCATCGGTGTCAATGCCAAATGAGATCCCACCCAATGTCCATATCCAATCACATCATAAATCAATATAAATGGTTTCCTTGGCCAATTAAGTCCACAGTGTTTGAGGCTACAACCACCAGGGCACTGTATACCCATCCACAAATTAATCGGGGTTACCGATGAAGTGTGGACTTCTCCCTCTGCACAGGGATTTGGGACCTTCACAGGAGCTCTTTGGCCCAATTACGCTATACCTTTCTATCAACTGGATGAGACCAAATCTCAACAGTTCATATAGCTTCTTACAAGCTAATCTCAAGCCCAAGTCATGTCCGGACAGCTCAGAACTTGGCTTGCTGGTCATATGTGTTCCCTCCCATGCCATGCATGAGGTAATGTATGCAAGAATGCCATTTCATTTCAAAATACATAATATCTTTGAAAATCAACTCATAATCATATACAATTTATTTAGACAATGCATTCAACATATTTTGAATATAACAAGTATCATATTTAACTCCATAGTGTTCTCAACGAGGTAGGAATCCTACCAATGTCTGATATACTATCCTTTCTTTTTTCGCAAGGATATCACTAACGGTCGCGTGACATGAATTGTAATCTCGTTGCGAACCTCTTTACCTCATCAAATTCTAACATACATTTTAGTTTGATCTTCCATTTTAATTTCATCACACCTTACACCCTACAAGAGGCTCTGGAAGATAATCCAAAAATATAACCTTCTAATTTAGTCGACTGAATCTGGGATTCAATCGACTGAAATAGAACCAGATACCATCTATGTGTGACCCGTAAACTTTCGTTCGACTGAATCAGCTGAAATACAACCAGATATCTTACATGCTTGGCTAGTACACTTTTAGTCAACTGAATCATGGATTCAATCGGCTAAAATACAACCACAAATCATACGTGCTTGGCCAGTACAATTTCAGTCGACTTAATCTATGATTTAGTCGGCTGAAATACAACTAGATATCATACATGCTTGGCCAGTATACTTTCAGTCAACTGAATCATAGATTCAGTCGGTTGAAACACAGCCAGATCCCTTACGTGTTTGGTAAGTATAATTTCAGTCGACTGAATCATAAGATTCAGTCGGCTGAAACACCAACAGATCCCATCTGGACTTAGCCAGTATACTTTCAATCAACTGAATCATAAGATTCAGTCAGCTAAAATACCAACAGATCCTTTGTGTTCTTGACCAACACACTTTCAGCCAACTGAATCCTAAGATTCAGTCGACTGACTTTTTGTCAGTTCTTTGTGTTTGCATGCATTGTAAGGCCCTTCTTCTTGAAATCCATTCTTAATCATATTTAAACATGAATTCCATTTTCAATACTTAATAAACTTATCTTACCCACTAGCGAAGGTTAGGGTTTTTCATAATCCATCCAATCATAGTATCATCATAGCATGTGTTCGGATTAATCTTATGGTTGTTTTGTTTCAACCCATAATCATCATTTGGATGGATTTCCAGCTCCATGGCCTTATAACATTTTTGGCCATTCATTCTAACCAATCATGGAACCCATGGGTTCGGCCATACCATGGCCAAACCTATGATTTCCTTAGATGAAATCCTATATTATTAAGTCTTAGGCATACCTTCCTTCAATCTCCTTCTTTTCTGTTGATCTTTCACTTTTTCCTTAATTCTTCTTCTTCTTTCTTTGTTTTTCAAAGTCTCCAATGTATGGAGGTAGAGGTGGGAACGAGAGAGGAGAGGAGAGGAGAGAAAATTCTTGCTCAAGAGTGGAGGAGTCGACTAAGGGGTTTGGAGTGCCCCTTGGTTTGTGTCTTTTGTATTAACACTTAGTCTCTTCACTCCCTCTCATAATGCCTTGGTCCAACCAAGGAGACCCTTGGTTAAACCAAAGAGACCCCTTCGCTTCCCAATGAGTCCCTTGGCTTCCCTAGTGTCTAAGTACAATGTACTTAGACAAGCTACCCCATCTCATCCCGTCATCTTCTCAACTCAGACAAAACCTTAACTCAAAACTTGAACTCACACGTGGTTGACCAAGTCAACCCATGTCATGGTCGACCATGCATGTGGTGACTTGGTCACGACATGGCACTTGAGTCCCACTTTAGCCATGTCACTTAATTTTGTGGCATCCTTGCTTAGTTGGCTTCCATGTGATGACATGTATGCCACATGGCAATGCCACATCACTCACATGCTACCTCACTTGATGAGGTGGACTTTAATGCATTAAATGCACTAATTTATCCAATTCAACTAATTTAACTAAACTTACCCAATTACTTTAAAATCAAGCTCACCCATGACCCATTGGGTCTTAATTGGGTAATTGACCCATTTCCTTGCCCATCTATTGTCGATTTAAACTTTTTAACCTCAAATTCAATTAAAATTGTAATCCAAGTGGATCAATCCAATAATTTAATAAGCAAAGGAAATCCGGGGTGTTACAGATTTTTCAGATCTGTTAACCTTGGGCAATCCTTTTATATGATCACTTAATTTGGACAAATCATTAAAATTTACATGTCCAAGTCTCTGGTGCCAAAGTTCAGCCTCACTAATTTTGGACATGAAACAACTTTGTTTGATGGGAGTTGATGCACTATCCAATATATAACAATCATCAGAAGTAAGAATTCCACTCAAGACAACATCACCATCTTTGGTATAGACATGACATATACGAGCTATTTCCAGTCATTTGTCGGGAGCATCTACTATCCAAATATCATTTTGGTTGCCTTTCAACATTTAAGGCATTATGAACCATGAGACCCTTAGCCTTTGGAACCCTCTTATGTGGAGGAGTAATGTTAAGTCCTTTTGATGTAAGATTTGGCCCGATTTGAATTAAGGCATTCCATGAAAATATTTAAGCCTTGGGTTACCCAAATTCTTTAAAATATTTTTCAATTTTTCATTTAGGAAATCATGTCTATTGTTTCCTTTTTTCATTTGAATGTCTCCTTAGAAAAGACCATTTAAGAAACCATTCATTAGCATCACAATCCACAATCATGAATCATGAACTTCAAGCTGATTTTATCACAATATTAGCACGCTATATTTGAGAGATTAGGTAATTGACTCTTAACAAAAGTGATAGATTGTCTAGGCTTGATTTCCGGATTTTCAATGTATCAAATCCCGGATCGATCCTTGTAACGCCTCGCCCTTTTTCACTCGCTTAGCTTTCCAAAAATCAGAGTCTATTTTTTTTTTTATAAAGAAAGAGTGATAGAAAGCGGGACGTCAGGACGCGAGCTAGGTCCGAACTTCTAAAGTCCGACCCTTAACTGGCCAGCCTTATGTGTGCATGGACTAAGTCCATGAAAATGGTTCACACATAACAATATACACATGCGGAATAACATCATAACTGCGGAATTATAATAGAACGTATTCTATTCCATTTTAGATAGCAAAGTACGTCAAGTCTTTAATCATTATTAAAATAACACAATCATCTGAATAAACATCCAATCATAGCAAATCATCTAACTTATTACATGCCCGAAGTCTAGTTACTCAAATTACAAGTCCATAAGTAACTTAATCAAAATGTAAACTAAAGCATCCAAGCTCCTATGCTTGGCCCTTTTCACTTTCCTCGTTCCCCTTCTTTCCTGTATCATCCACTAGGGTAGAAGTAGGGCATTAGAACAACACGCCCACTAGGTATTCCAATTAGGGCTAACACATGGTTAGTACATAACATATATAATAATATCATAATGTCAAAAACCATATAAACCATGCCATGCCATGATGTCAAATGCAATGAGTCCCACCCATCACAAGTACATATAAGTACCCCCACATAGGTCTTTTGGATGCCTCGACGGAGTGTGGCCCCTCTAGTTTCTTCCTGATCGAAAAGCACATCAAGGTATCCCACATAGGTTTTTTGGACACCCCGACAGAGTGTGGCCCCTCCGGTTACATATCCTTCACCCCATGCCATGCATGAGATGCTAATGAAACACATCCTATTTTATATTGTATAAACATAGCATTAAAAATCACAATTTGAAACATATAAATTCCTCCAAAATAAGATAAAACATTGTACAAAAACCCATGGTTTCAAAGAGGTGGAATCCTAACAAAGACCATTAACGTGTCCTTGCGCTTTCGTCCGGTAATCACTCACGATCGTACACACCTTATGAGGTCCCGTTACCTTATAATATATCAATAAATTAAAACCATGTCCCATTTGATTTACAATAATGTTTAAGTCTATAAACCCAACCTTGTTAACAACAAAGTCCACAAAACGATCCCCATGGGGTTCGGCCATACACCATGGCCAAACCCATGGTCCATTATTTCTACTTAATTACCAAATTGCCATCCATGGCTATCATTCCATTAACCTAACCCTTCATACATTAAAACCATAAATCATTCCCCATGGGGTTCGGCCATACACCATGGCCTAACCCATGGTTTATCATTTTCACACTTATTTACATTATTGCCGTTGTTGAAATCCATAACCAAAACATTCCTCATGGGGCTCGGCCATACACCATGGCCGAACCCATGATCTTTGATTTTTAGCATATACAATATTGGCATTATCTCCAACAACTTATGTCTAGGTTCAAAACATAGGTCCATAAACATCTAAGTCCACCAATAATCCATAAATCATTCCCCATGGGGTTCGGCCATACACCATGGCCGAACCCATGGTTTTTCATTTTTGACCATATTTACATTTTTGCCATTATTCTTTCCATGGTTAATCACCTTCATTTATTCACTCATGTTTAGGTCCAAAATTGATCATTCATAAAATAAACCCTAGTGGGGTTCGGCCATACACCATGGCCGAACCTCACTCATAGAGACAATCCAACTGTTCCCATCACTTTCTAAATTAGTTACATCTTCCATGGTCTAAATACATGTAACCAATTCTATATTTTTCCTTGTAAAACCTTTTAAAAAATATGAATAATTTTCCATGGAGTTCATCCTTCAAAGACCCATATTCATTACCAACACACCTCCATGGGGTTCGGCCATGAAACATGGCCGAACCCTATGGTTCTTTAATTTGTTACATTCATCCAAACCTTGTAAAACCTTTTAAAACCATAAGCATAAGTCTATTATTTTCATCCTCCAAACTTCCATTAAAAATCATCAAAGTCCTTCCATGGGGTTCGGCCATACAACATGGCCGAACCCTATGATTCATCCATTTTTATTAAACCTCAACATTCATCCCTTAATTTTCTTCCATGGGGTTCGGCCATACACCATGGCCGAACCCTATGGTTCCTTTCTTTTATAAAACTATCAAACTACTTACCGGTTCTGCGACTCCTCCGACTTTCCTTCGCTCCGACGTGTTCTTCAGATCCTTTTCTTCCTTAGTCTTTTCCTTCTTCTTCTTGATCTTTCACACTTGCTGGCTGCCTTCTCCTTCTATTGATAATGCTGAGACTAATCTTGATGTTGTGTATTGCCGTGCGCCCTTGTTATGCTTCCTTTCTTTTATAAAAACTCCCACTCGGTCATATATTTAGGCAATGCTGTGCGCTCCTTGTGTTACCTCTCTTTTATTAAAAAAAACTCCACTCGGTTCTATATTGCTGAAATGGCAATTGCCGTGCGCCCCTTCCTTTTGGCACCTTCCCTATTATTACTCTTAATAAGGAAAGGACTCCTTTTAAAAAAATACTCTAACATATCTTATCTTGTATGAGCATATCTCATGGATATGCATATCTTCATACTTGGCCATGCAATCTATCTCTAATTATCTCCATGCGCATAATCATGGATTAGATATCTCATACACGGCTAAGACATCTTCTATATTTAGTAATTCCCCTAGTATCACTCTTAATCAAGGGAAAGGACCCTTTTTTTTTAAAAGGATCCTTGCGCATAATCATGGATATGGATATCTAATATTCGGCCATGCACAATTATCCCAAGTTCCCTCTATGCGCATATCCTTAATCCATATCCCTTATTTATAATTATGTTTCATTACCATTTTAATTCAGCCCCATTTAATTTTATATTGAATCTTATACCAAAACCGTTGGGTCTTAATTGGGTAATGACCCAACACTTTACCCATCTGAGGCCCATATCTAATAATTCACAAATTAAATGGGTAATTTTCATATATATTAATAACTTGAAAATTCGGGGTGTTACCCTCTAGTTGAGAGAGCTTCTTTCTCAGATTTCTCAATTTCAAGAGGGTTTGTAAATTTGGCATTTTCACTTCCAAGTCTGTGAACTGTTTTTGCCAAATCCACACTCTCAAGATATAATGCACTATACGATTCTTGGTGGTCATCATGGTCTTCATCATCTTTTGTTTCACTTGCGCATTCCTTTTGATCGGAAGTAATTGAAGCTACAAAATTATTTAAAGATTTACCTTCACTTTGTTTCTCCAAGTTTGATGCCAACTCAGAATCTTCCATAGCATTTAGGGTACTCTTCATTTCCTTCCCGATTTCATTATCATTTCCTTGTTGCAAGTATGATTACCTGTCCAGGAATTCTCAGAGGAAGAACCAAATACAGAGTTGCATGCATCTTGATGGTGTAGTAAATTTGAATCATCCAAGGAAAGTTTTTCAATGAATTCATCTTGAATTGAAGTCCATACATCGTCTTCATATGAGGCCAACATTTTCTCTATTTTTTTTTTCAAAGATGGTAAGAACAAAAGAAGATAATGGATCAAATTTTTGGCACTCGGGATTGGTGTTCTAGCACACATGTAAGGACCCCGAATATTAAATCCTTATTTTATGTAATTTGTTCATTATATAAATGGAATATAGATTTTGGTCGAAAAAATTTGAGTATTTATCAAAAGAAATAAGGAAAACTAAATTTCCTCAGACGATACATTGACTTTGTCGATGTGTCGGCAAGGCTGAATATTTCCAGGCGATGCATCGACTCGATCGATGTGTCGGAAAAAATTGATATTCAAATCGGAGGTATAAACTATCAAAAAGATACATCAACATGATCGATGTATTGGGGAAGAGAGACTCAAATGTATCAACACATTGACAAAATCGATGTCTTGAGTAGTCAGAACGTCTTCAGTGGACGATCTAATCTACCACCGCCCAAACCATTCGTTTTTCAGTGCATGGGCATTCACAATGACCCTTCAGTTTTCAAGGACTCAATTAAGGGTTTGGGGATAGCAAAAGATGATAAAAAGAAGAGAGAACAAAGGGAAAAGATAAGAAAACAAAGAAAGGAAAAAAGAGGAAAAAAACCAGTGAATAGCAAAGAAAAACCAGAGTGACTGGCAAACCCTTTTACTTAGCCAAGTTTACCTTTTAACTCACTTCCTAACCTTCAACTCGATCGGGAAACCTCTTCACCTCCTCACGTGTTTCATTTGTTCTGGGAAAGAAGGAGAGATCAGGCAAGGGGAAAGAGAAATCGAGTCAGCATGGAGGGTGGAGAGCAAGGAGACAAGGGAGACCAGATTTCACCAATTCAAGAACACTTGCAAATCACTCAAGGTTGGTGAATGTCTGATATTTTTTAAGTAAATCAATAATACTAGGTTGTTTAGAAAATATGTGTGCCTAGATATGGAAAGAAAGAACCCAAGAACAATGAACACTTGTATAAAATGAAGCCTTGAATGATGGGTCCATGACTTTTGACTAACCCTAGTGGACATATCGGCTTTGTCGATGTGTCGTATGGGGCGAGAATTCAACGAACCGAAAATGACATGGAACTGAAAACCTGGACGACACATCATTGGTGTCGATGTATCGACCTGGGAATGATTTGAAATAAACATAAAAAGGACGAAGGAAGAACGAATCGGTGGACATATTAACGGTATCGATATGCCCACGGGTCTTTGAAAAATACATTGGTCGGATCAACACCTCGGTCGGGACATGACTGAACTACAAAAGAAATATGGAAATGATGAACTTACACCAGTATGATAAAGTAGAGATGAGGTACAACCGACATAATATGGAATGAGTGAATGAAGAATTCATCTCAGCACAACCCATCGACAAAGTCGATGTGTCGGTTTGAGTATGGTAGAACCGGAGATGAAATAAAAGTGATAGATTAATCTTAGGAAGATGTATTGACCACGTCGATATGTCGGGTTGGAAATGATCTCTGGCAAATATATCGATCAGACCAAAATGTCGGCCCGAGTAAACTGAAAATGAGATTAAAAGGAATAAATTAAGTCAAAACTGATGCATTGACTATGTCGATGTATCGGAAAAAGAACACAGTATGAATATATGCATGTATCGATTGGATAGATACATACAATTGGGAACGGAGGATAACTTAAGAAATTTTGGAATCAAAACAGGAGTACATGACGACATATTCGGCATATTGAGTGTGTGAACTATTAGATACATCGACTGTGTTGATATAAGCATAGATGACCAGAAAAGAAATTGGAAGACATGCCATAGAACAAACATAAACCAGTCAACATATTGAGATGTTCGATGTGTCAACTGTGTCCACTGGCGATGTATCGACAGTGTCAATATGTCGGCCTGAAACAGAGACAAATTATCAAAGTAAATGTATGTGTTGGTTAAATAAAATATAAAATGAAATCCTTTAGAATTGGGAAATCATACAGTGAACCTTTAGGTCTGGATTAGATATACACAAAGGATTTTATGTGATAATGACATATAAACTGTAATTTGAACATGTACATGGACAAAAAGAGTCAAGGGAGATTCCGACGCCATTCGAGCAAACGTGTGAATCTTATTTGATTGATCACTATTGATCAGGTAAGAGTTCCTACTTTATTAAAGCAAAACGATGTAAATGGTTTTGATAAAATATTGATTTATGCGACTGTGATTTTATTATGAATTCAGCATGTTATATAGCATTGATATTTGATGAAAGAAACTATTTGATGTGTGGTTTTATCATCATATTTGCACACATTGCCTCATACATGGTTGCATGGGAGGGTTGATGGTAATGAGCCAAGAAAGAAATGTCCGAACCTCGCTTGGACTCATGTACAATGTTTATAAAAATATTAGACTTTGCCCCCGTCCCTTGATATGAATAGTACGGCTTAGTTGGGCAAAAAGCTCTTTCGTAGGTCCCGAAATCCTGCGTAGAGGGAGCATACTACACTCCATCAATAGTCTCAGTTAATTTGTGGATGGGTAACAACACCCTGGTGGTTGCTGCCTCAAATGCTGTGGACATAAGTGGGTAATATTCAGAACTATTGTTCTATGTGATTTGTTACGTTCTGATGAATGGGAATGGGTGGGCATATCATTGATGCATGACACCCATGGCATATCATTCTATGATTTATGAGTTATCAGATTTTAGTACATTTTCTATCTTATATTTGAGAAATATATGTTAATCACACTTTGGGATTTTCTTCATTATTATTCTCAGTATATGATATTATGAGATTTTACACTTTGTGAATTTTATGATCGGAGCTTCCTACTAGGCAAGTTGACTAAGCCCGTACATTTTTCCCCTAGATGTTGACATAGATCAGGGTAAAGGAGAAGAAGTTGGACCTAGTGGTAGCCATGTTTGATGAAGAGATGAATCCGTAAACGCTTGAAGATCTCATAGTTCTTATTTTGATATTTTTATTGAACATTGTAATTTCATAAGATCCAATGATGTAATAATTTAGATAACTCTTATTTTGGATATGGTTTGATGCTGGGCGTATATGTTTAAGTTGTTTTCCTCGCTATTGAGAAGTTAGTATCATAATTCAGCAAAATGTTTTTTTCGTAATGTTGTGCTAGTACATACACAAATGTTTGGTGAGTTGAATCACGTATGTGCTAGAATTGGGCCAATCGAGGGTTGGGTCTTCGGACATGAGCTCGACTCGCGTCATGACGTATCTGTTCTTTTTCCATATAAAAGAAAATTCACTTTGATTTAATCAATGGAAAAAGAGAGGGTCGTTACAATTGGTATCAGACCGAAATGAAAAGGCAAAGGAAGGAAATTACTATAAGTCAAAATATCCAACAAACTTAGAGAAAAATCCCCCTCAAAACAAAGAATGTCAACAAAATCTAAGAGGTTGCGTTAATCAAGTTAATATTTAATTGACTATGCATGAATCACGATTGCTTGAAGAAGCAATTGTATAAGATTACTAAGCAAATGTTTCGTGACTTCGGAAACATGCCGCCACGAAGAATGAACACCCGACGCAATGCGGAACTCACCGAGGAGACAAGTGGCAATATCCCACCCGTGACTCCAGAGTTCCAAAGTTTCATACAGGCAGTCGTGAATTCAATACTGCAACAAAACCAAGCAGGTGGTAGTGCCAATGCCGCAATTGATGCTCAAGGCAGAGCTTTGGTTAGGGATTTCCAACAACAGCGTCCCCCATATTTTCATGGAAATGAGGGACCCATTAGAGCTGAAAACTGGATCGAGAACACCACCAAGATTTTGAAGTTACTCAGGATCATGGGCGATCAAGATAGGATTTTGTTGGCCACATCTCAATTGATAGATGATGCGGGCAAAGTGTGGAAGGCAGTGGAGCAAAACCAGACAATGACAAAAATGACATGGGAGAATTTTACAGAAATTTTCCTAGAGCACTACTTTCCAAAAGAGGAAAAGGAACGTAAGACCTAAGAATTCATAGTCCTAGTTCAAGAACGTATGACAGTTGCGTAATATCATCAAGAATTCATTAGACTCTCTTGTTATGCTCCATATATGGTGGATACTGAATATAAGAAAGCTCGGAAGTTTGAGAGAGGTCTACGTCCTATCATCAGAGCCAATGTCACCATATTCGAATTAGCAACTTTGGCAGAAGTTGTGAGTAAAGCAACCATTGCTGAGCAGGAACTGATGGAGTCAGTTAAATACCTGGAAAATAGAAAGAGTTAGAGTGGGGTAAACTTTTTTCGCCCTCGCAAGAAATTTCGGCCCTAGTTCGGAAAACCTTCAGCTTCTACGGCCTCCACTAGAGGATATTGTCCTAATCATCCTTCAGCCTCAGTTCCAGCAGAACAGACATCCCGTGGTGGCGTTACTTGTTTCCAGTGTGGCCAGACAGGGCACATGAAGTGGGACTCTCCACAACTTTACAAGTCACATCAAGCTCGGAATTTTTTCCGTCCACCGGGCAGGTCAGCACAGTCTCAAGTATCAAGAGCACAGAACCAGTCTGGATGGCCACCTATCTCAACAGCTTCAGGACGATTGTCACCCTCGTTCCTCCTCTAGAGATAGCGAATCACTTTGTGATCCAAGCTATGGCAGCTATTGGTGGTTCTTATGCAGTAGCATTATTTGATTCAGGAGCATCACACTCATTTTCTATCTGCATCTTTAGTAGCTGTCACTGGTTTGCTTGTACAACAATTATCAACTGCATTTAAAATAGTATCCGCAATCGGTGACACAACACTTGGGTTAGTTTGCACTTTTATGGACACTGAACTAGTCGACTTCAAATTCCAGTTCGATTATCTGGTTATGGACATGACAGAATTTGATGTCATTTTTGGCAAGGATTGGTTGACTACGTTTCAGGCAGGTATTGATTGTTACCTCAGAAGGGTGACATTTTGGTCATCAGAGGGACGACGGTTTATAGTTCATGCAAACAAACAAAAATCTCTAGTGTATGGAAGGTTACATTTTGAAATGAATCAAATTTTGTTAAACGGTATCAGGTTGGAAAGGTCACCCGTATCGACATTACCTGCAATAGTATGAGACTACACATAAGTATTTCCGATAGAACTCCAGGGTCTACCTCCAAAGAGGGAGATTGATTTTGAAATTAAGTTACACCATGGCATTGCACCGGTATCACTTCCACATTATCGGATAGCACCTGCAGAGATATCGGAGTTGAAGAAACAAATTGATGAGTTACTCAGATTGGGATTCATCAGGCACAATACTTCATCATGGGGAACGGCAGCCTTATTTGTCAAAAAGAAAGATGGCTCTCTGTGGATGTGAGTGGATTACAGAAAGCTAAACTAGCTCACCATCAAAAATAAATATCCTTTACCCCGAATTGACAACTTGTTTAATCAACTTAGAGGATCCAGTCATTTCTCTAAAATAGATCTCATGTCGGGCTATCATCATATCAGAATCAAGGTTCAGGATATAGAGAAAACCATTTTCAAAACTCGATATGGGTTGTATGAATACGTGGTGATGCCATTTGGACTAACAAATGCACCGACAGTGTTTATGGATTTGATGAATAGATTTTTTCATCCATACTTGGATGAATTTGTAATCGTCTTCATTGATGTCATTCTTATTTATTCTACCAACAAGGAAGAACATGTCGAACACTTGCAAATTGTTCTGGATACATTGAAAAAGAACAAGTTGTTTGCCAAAGCTAACAAGTGTGAGTTTTGGATGTCCAAAGTGAATTTTCTTGGACACATAGTAACAACAGAAGGGATAAAGGTGGATTCAGCAAAGGTAGTGACAGTGAAAGAATGGAAACCTCCTAAAAAGGTTATTGAGGTCAAAAGTTTCCTCAGATTGGCTGGATATTATCGTAAGCTTATCATGGACTTCTCAAAGATTGCAGCCCATTTACTCGGTTGACTAAAAAAGGAGTCAAGTTTGAATGGACAGAACTGTGCAACCGAAGAATTGAAGAATAGAAAGAAAGACTCATAACAGCTCCCTTCTTAGCCCTACCAGAGTGAGGCAAAGGATACGAGGTATTCTGTGATGCTTCATGGGAAGGACTTGGGTGCTCTCTTACTCAAGGTCTACATGTTGTGGCCTATGGATCCCGACAGTTAAAAATCCATGAGCGAAATTATCCTATCCATGATCTAGAATTTGCTGCAGTGGTCTTTGCACTCAAAAGTTGGCGACATTACCTCTATGGAGAAAAATGTGAGGTATATTCAGATCACAAGAGTTTGAAATACTTGATTGATCAGAAAGAACTTAATTTGAGACAAAGGCAATGGATGGAGTATCTCCAGGATCATGATTTTGCCCTTCACTATCATTTGGACAGAGCAAAGAAAGTTGCAGATGCACTTAGCCGCATGACTCATGAAACCATAACAAACTTGATCATGCAGGAATGGGAGATGTTGTCAGCGATTAAAGAAATGAACTTGCACATAAATGGCAGCGGGAGTATATACAATCTGATAGTGTATTCCACCATGGTATCGAAGATAGAACAAGCGCAGAGAACAGATCCAGAAATGGCAGAGATATGGGCCAAATTGTCTACTGGAGAGATAGTGCAAAAATGGGAATTACGACCTAGATAGGGTCGCATATTTAGAGGTCGAATCTATGTGCCAGAGGAATGCAGGGAAGAATTATTGACAGAAGCTCACAAGTCAAATTCTTCATACACCTCGGAAGTATAAAGATGTACCAAGATCTAAAAAGACAATACTGGTGGTGTGGACTTAAGAAAGACGTAACATATTTCATCTCAAGGTGTTTCACATGCCAAAGAGCCAGGGCAGAACATTATAGACCACCTGGTTTACTCAAACCTTTGTTTATTCTTGAGTGGAAATGGGAGCACATTGCAATGGATTTTGTGACCGGATTGCCCAAATCTTCAAAAGGTCATGATGCAATATGGGTTATAATTTACTATCTCACGAAATCGGCACATTTCATGCCTATCAAGATGACAGATTCATCTGAGACATTGGGTAGACGGTACATCAAGGACATTGTCCGATTACATGGGATACTCAGGACCATTATGTCCGATTGGGACGGCAGATTCACAGGAAAGGTGTGGCAGAGTTTACAGACTGCAATGGGGACAGATCTACTATACAACACAACATTTCATCCTCAGACGGATGGACAGTTAGAAAGGACCATACAAACATTGGAAGATATGCTGAGAGCTTGTATGTTAGACTTCCATGGCATTTGGGAGGATCATCTTCCATTGGTGGAATTTTCACACAACAACAGTTATCAGGCTAGTCTTGAGATGGCTCCATTTGAAGCATTATATGGTCGACCATGCATATCTCTAGTTTGCTGGGCCAAAGTAGGCGAAGCTGCACTTATTGGACCGGATTTGGTCGTAGAGACAACCGAGTAGATCAAAGTTATTTCGACAACATCTGTTGACTGCTCAGAGTCGACAAAAGAGCTATGTTGATAATAGGAGACCTCTGACATTTAAAGTAGGAGACTTAGTATTCATAAAGGTCTCACTGAGAAAAGGACATCTAAGGTTTGTGTAGAAAGGGAAGCTGACCCCATGGTTTATAGGACCATTCTCAGTCCTTGATAAGATTGGCGAAGCTACATATCACATAGCACTCCTTTCACAGTTATCCATGCACAATGTATTTCATGCCTCAATGCCTACAAAAATACAATATTGAACCCTCGCATGTTTTGGATGCACAAAAATTGGATGTTCAAAGTGACATAACTTACGTCGAAAAACCTATCAAAATCATAGGTACATGACAAAATGTACTAAGAAACAAGGTGATATCTTTCGTCAAAGTGGTTTGGGAGAGACACAGAAATGAAGAACTCACTTGGGAAATGGAATCGGAAATGAGAGCCTCTCATCCTGAGTTATTTGTGTAGAAGTTTGTTTTCTTTTGGAACCCAACTTACTTCTAATTTTCAGGACGAAAATTCGAAAAGGTGGAAGTATTGTAAGGACCTGAAATTTTAAATCCTTATTTCATATAATTTGTTCATTATATAAATGGAATATATGATTTTGGTCCAAATAATTTGAGTATTTATCAAAAGAAATAAGGAAAATTAAATTTCTTCAGACAATACATCAACTTGATCAATGTGTCGGCAAAACTGAATATTTTCAGATGATGCATGGACTGGATCGATGTGTTCGGGAAAACTGATATTCAAATCCGAGGTATAAACTATCAAAAGGATACATCGACGTGATCGATGTATTGGGGAAGAGAGAGTCGAATGTATAAACAGATCGACAAAGTCGATGTGTCGAGTAGGCAGAACATCTTCAGCAGACGCTCTGTCGACCACCGCCCAAACCATTCATTTTTTTATGCATGGGCATTCACAATGACCCTCAATTTTCAAGGACTCAATTAAGTGTAATAGCCCGAATTTTCGAATCAATATATATTGGACATTAATTATTTTAGTTTGGAATTTGATGTGATGAAAATGCCAAATGGATCAACTTTGGGACAAGGGTCCAAGAATGGCCCAATTGGGCCACAAATTATGAAATCCATTCGATGGGTCAATGAGAAGTAATTGGGTCAAAGATAGCCAATGTGAATCAAAGTGGGCCCGATCGCCATGTGGGACTCATTGGATCAATATTGATCCAAACCCTAAGGTAAAGGGGTAGAAAATAATCGGTTGGGCCGTGGGCCCAATGGTGGGCCAATTAATTTAAAAAGGGTAATTTGGAATTAAACCCCTAAATTAGTAATGAAATGAAATGGTATGACCAAATGGGGCCCACCTCCACCTCACCAATTGAGGTGGCGTGTGGACCAAGGAAAAAGTGGGACCAACCATCATGGTTGA